>JAUZTA010000030.1:2400608-2413304 GCA_034780835.1 Ctenochaetus striatus | reverse complement strand
CAGAACACAATGCGCGTTCATAGACTGTAAAAAAAAAAGCATGAAAAATTGCACTAAAAAAAAACTGCGAAACAGCGAGGCCGCGAAAGGTGAACCGCGTTATAGTGAGGTACAACTGTATACATGAATGGAGGAAACAGCCAGACCATGTAAGACTGATACTGAATGATATTGTTTTAGACACTCAGAATGTATCACAGAAACATTATGGCCTCACACCTCACCGGGAATAATGAACTACCCTTCATCTATTGTCTGTTGTTTTGTCTGTGTTTGAATTGCCTGCTTGCCTGTCGATCCTGTTCAGCGGTTCTATGTTTTATGTTTAGAAATCTTTGTTGTGTTTGATGCAATGATGTAATCATGAAAATATAATAAAACCTTCAAATTAAAAAAAAATCTCAACGCACAATCATCTGAGAAAAGTTTTTTTCCATTCAGCTTCAGCAGCTTTGCAGGAAGTTTCCCTCATGTTCGCATCAGTTCAGCCAATGTAGACTCAATATGATTCAAGTCCACAGTCGGATCTTTTAATTGAATGTGCTGCTGAAAAAAGTTTCATGTGAAATATGTTTTAACATCAGCAGTTTAAACATCCACCCTCATATATATTCAGCCTTTAACGCTGCGGCTTTGTTTGTCTTCCTCACAACCAATCACAGTCATCTTGCGCAGCTCTAATCGACGTCCTGTTGGGACTCTGAAATCTGTAACATGCAGATAACAGAAGGACAAGAATGACAGATGAACCAGTCAGGACGAATTAAACAGCAGGCTGATGTTTGCAGTCTACGTCCACTCGCTCATCACTTACTGTAAATTCAACTTTTAGTTCTCCTTCAGCAGAATATCTTTAATCCATGAACACCAGCTCATTGCAACTTCTTTTTATGTTTACGACACTTTTTGCTTAAGAAATGTTGAAGAAAATTAAGAAAAGTAAAGCCTTTTTTTTGGATCTGTGTCAAAAAATACTGAAATAATTTCTGAGCATTTTTAGGTTTAATAGAGCATCAGTTTGCCTTCGACTGGTGGACTTGTCTGTGTTAGAAATTGAAGTTCATTTTCATATTTTGCTTTATAATTGGCTTATTCTCTTAAGCGTAATAAAACATCTAGAACAACACAAAGAGAAGCAGCGTCCTGTTGCTCTGATCTGAGATACTGTACTTACACTCTGACTTCCTCTGTGTGGCTCTTTGGTGTCATCTGGGCACAAATGGCAGATTTGAAGCAATGAACACCTGAGAATTTAAAGAAAAAATTAGGCAATACCTTTTTGAACGACTCATTCAGTATAAATGTACAGTAAGTTCACACAGGTTTACATGATGCCCTATAAAAAACAACAGATGCATCTTTTTACATCTTTGCCAACCAAATCACTTTAATTAGTAACGTTGATATCTTGAGTTCAAATAGACACTTTTTGCTTAAGAAATGTTGAAGAAAATTTAAAGCCTTTTTTTTGGATCCGTGTCGAAAAATACTGAAATCATTTCTGAACATTTTAAAGTTCAACAGAGCATCAGTTTGCCTTCGATTTGTGGACTCATCTATGTTAGAAATTGACATTTATTTTCATATTTTGCTTTATAATTTGTTTATTCCCTTACGTGTAATAACACATCTATAACAACATGAACAGAGGACAACTGAGGAAACTCTCTGACTCTGCTGCAACGACTTCCAAACACAGAGTTTGTTATCAGGATCCAATTAAGGTTTTTTTTTTCCCCTCCCCTTACTTCTTGTCGTCTTCACTCTGTAAAGTCAGCACAGTGTCAAGGTTTTTATCCGTCTCTCAGGGATGCAGATGACATATTTCGCTCTGACATGCGAGTCACATAAACAATTAACTTATGACCTGCAGAGTAATAAGCCCTGCCACCACAACTCCACGCTGAAAGAGACAATTTTCTGTCTCCTGCAGAAACCGGCCTCTAATCTTCACTCAGCGATTAGAAAAAGGAGTTGAGAGGGAGTGATGAGTTTATGGGACCTCAATATAGTCAAGAAATAAGAGTGTGATCGTGAGGGAAAATATATCAGCCTTAATTAAAGGTTGTGACTGTAATATTCATAAACTGTGACAGCTGCACAAGTTGTTGAATTATCAGTCGGCTTTAAAAAACTGTACAGGAGAGGACGAAGCTCAACGCTGCTGAAGATAATAACATCCAAAAATCTGATTGGTGTTTAATTTCTTTAGACTTGCAGATATTTCAGAGCCTCATCAGCTCATTTTAAAAAAAAATTATCTTCAGGTTCGACGCATTTCAACCTTTGAATTTAAATCTGAATTTGTTCTCAGGACAGAATCGTTCTCAGAGCGTCGATAAATAAAAAAATCAAATGAGACACAATCTGCGTCTCATTGATTGCCAGTTAAAAATCCATCCAAAGTCACTTTGGTTGAGCTTCAACCTTCAGGAGGTTTGTTCAGCTCGGAGTCAAACTTCATTACTGTATATTTCAGCTCTGGGCCGAAGTTTTCATCAGGACTGATTTACACTCTGCTACGTTCAGGTCGAACAGACTTTAAACGCAGCAAAGCATGATGGGCTCATCTCGCTCTCCTTTCCTTCTTCTGTGGTGCTCAGAAATGTTCTCCTTGGCCCCTAAAGGAGGAATTTCATCTCATCTTGGCTCCACGTTTTTTTTCCTTCAGTTCATTTTTGTTACGCTGATCCTTCCAAGCACCAGGATGGATATCAGACGCCAACATCTGTCTCCTCACACCCATAAACCCTTGAAGTTTTGGTCGTTTTCTGTATTTGTTCAGGATTATCGTCTCACTCTTTCGACGAGCCACACATCCGTTATCTTGTCAGCCTGCAGAGATACTGTACTTACACTCTGACTTCTGTGTGCCTCTTTGGTGTCATCTGGGTACAAATGGCAGATCTGAAGCAATAAACACCTGAGAATTTAAAAAAAAAATTGGCAATACATTTTTGAACGACCCATTGGGTATGAATGAACAGTAAATTCACACAGGTTAACATGATGCCCTATGAAAATACTGCAGAAGCATCTTTTTACATCTTTTCCAACCCAAATAACTTTAATCAGTAAGATTGATATCTTGAGTTCAAATAAACCACCGATACAAACAAAGCCAACACTTTATTCTGATGATGGAGCCAAAATTTTGTGACAAATTGAAGCTAAAGGTTTGATTTTAGCACTTCAGGTAAGAAAAAACTATAAAAACTCCTATTTATTGGCTTAATTGAATAATACGAAAGAATTTTTTTGAAGTTTGTGATACCTTTTTGCTTTTTAATGACATTAAAGCACACACAGGAGCATATGTTAAATTTTTGTGTCGTTATTTGACTGTGTTTCTGCTCTGGTTTGTTGTTTTATCAGTCATATGTTTTTGTGTATAAAGAAAAATCAATAAATATCTTAATTTCAAAAAGAAAAAGTTCATAATTGGCTCAAAACACCATGATTTTGTTGCCATAAATTTAGCTATAAAATGTCTTGATGGAATAAAATTACCTGGTTTTCAACCTTGAGGTGACCTTGAGCAGCTGTCTGCAGCCTGCGAGCTGCTTGTCGAGCCGTCACCTCCACTGTGAGAGAAAAATGAGCTCATACACATGTGATGTTAACTACACCTGTTTGACATGCATCATTGAACTGAGCGGGAAAAGCAAAGTTTGGTTCATCGTTTCCTTCCAAAACAGCAACATCAGGTGTTGGAGCAGAAGAGCAGAAGCTGTTAAGTTTGGTTGAAAGGTGAAACATTTACAAACGACGAAGTTTAAAGCTCAATTAATCAAAAATCTCCACATAAACAGTCGATCAGATGACAGAAAGAGAAACATCATCAAACCTGCAGCTCAGTGAAGGTTTCAGCCTCTTTAAGTAAGACTGTTTTGGTTTTATAGCAAAGAAAATGGAGCCTTTAGCAGCTTAAGAGCCAGATTTGTTTCTCTGGACTAAAACAAATCTACATAAACACTAATGTTGCTCCCATGTTGACTATGTGATATAAATAGGCTGTTAACACGTTGGCCAAAATAACTTTATTGGTCATATGAGGACTGTGAGTCTGTCAGCTCTTCTTTATGATCTCAGCTGGTGAGGAAATTTATTATCAAACAAGTTTATGTTAACTTCAGATGTGCTCATGTTTATTTTTCAGAAAATCTGCCTTTTTTTTCTCTCTATATAAACTAGATTATGTTTTTATTTGTACAGGATTTTATGTTTGCATTGTTTATTTGTTTACCTACAAAAAAAGCCATCAGTGTCCTTTTGTTTCTTCTTAGTCTTCAAACTTTGGACGTCGACTCTTCAGATCGAAACACACAAACCCGCATCACACTGTCGGTTCACACAAGCGAAGGAGGTTTTACAAGACAGACCCTCTTGTTTCCTCTTGTGGAAAGTTGATCCGGCAGCATCAGTGTCTGCTCATCGATTGAGGCTCCTCCACCTATCAAGAGAAAAGAGAGAAAAGAGAGAAAAGAGAGAAAAGAGAGAAAAGAGAGGAGCCTTGTGTTTGTTTGAGGACAAAGTCTAAAATCACAGCATAAAAGAGCTGTTTGGGAACAGAAGATGGCAAAACAGTAGCAGCTGGATTTTGTATTTTTCAAAAGGTCAACAGCAGAGGAAAGGCTTAGATTTCACACCAAGAAAGAATTCAGCGACTCATGCTATAATTATATTATTCATTTTCGTACCAGCAGTGCTTTTGAACACTTTTGACCCCGGACGGTCCTGTTTTTCTCCTCTAACATGGACACAGTTGGTCTGGCAGGACAGACTCGAGCAGGCCGAGCTGCTGGATGATGATTATCACTCTGGACTGGAAAGCAGCGCCTTGAACCGGCTGTGCTGGGGGATTTCCACCTGGCTCCGGCAGGATGGTGACGGAGTCCAGGCCTGCAGAGGGGAGGCGGCGGTGGCGGGCGGGGGTGGAGGGGTGAGGTGAGGTGAGGTGGGGGGGGAAGTAGGGCGAGATGTCCTGGTGAGGACAGGTGCAGGGTGAACAGGTTACGACAGGCTGGGGCAGCGCGAGCACAGACGAGCCCGGCGTGTGAAATCAGAGTCCTCACCAAACGGACAAGCACAGGTGGGTCCTTGTCTCCGGGTGAAAAGTGTCCGAACTGCTGAGTGGAGACCCCTGCTTCGCCGGTTTGAACCGGTTACATGGACACACTACTGTAGCAGTGTGTGTGTGTGTGTGTGTGGGGGGGGTGTGTGTGTGGGTCAGGCGTCGAGCCACGAGCGCCAGGCGTGCCACGCATGCCAACCATGCCACCCGTTACTGCACAACTGCCCACTGACCTCAGCTCTGAACTGTGGCGAGAAAACATCAGATTAGTCACAAGATACGATGAATATCATCAGATTAAAATGAGTTTTCTGTTTGTAAGACTGAACTCATCAACTAGACACTAAAGAATTATTTTTTTTAAAGTTTATTCTGTTAGAGATTGTACTTTGGGACAAAAGTTAGCTTATTTTTTGTTGACTTAAATGTGGAAATTTAATATTTTAATTCTATATTTTTGGCTTTTCTCTATATTTATTCATCTCATGCAAAAGGTCAGATCTATTTACAGATGCTCTAGAAATTTTAGCATGATGTCTTATTATTCTACGTAATTTTTTTTCTTATTCTGCTTTATGGTATTTTTATTTCAATTATTCCCCATTTTTTTACATTAAAGGCTGGGGGATTAGGGTTGGAGGGATGTTTGGATTCCAGCAGATCTTTATGTTTGTTTGCATTTGCTGCAGTTTGTTCTGATTTCTTTTACTTTACAGTGAAAGATGGGATCACCACGACTCATAAATAAATGTGAGTGAAATAAAAGTAATTTTTCTAAACTTATCACTCGTGCCGTGTTAACATGCTAACACAGTAGTTGTGAGAAGATGTGCTGAGGTTTTGAGATACAGCAGAGACGTCACATTCTTCTCGGTCATAAGCCGATAAGACGGGTTTGTTTATAAGTAAACAAGAGAAGAACAGACAGATAATTCCTCTTGTCACTCCGAAGTTCACAAGACAAAATCATTCCAGCCGAGAAAATTGATGAAATTTGAAAAACATGATAAAAGTGGAAACTTAAAAAAGTAGAAATAATAATATTGTGCCGTTTGCAGGTTTTCCCACTTTCTCACAGACACTTGAACATCCCATTTACACTTTGCATAATCTCTTTTGCATGTTTCTTAATTGACATCACGTTGAAAATGTGAATAAAACACATTCACTTTCATACCGGGGGTTGTTGTAACTCGTCTTTTCATCCAGCTGTTGGCAACGTTTCCAGTGTGTGTCCCAACCTGACAGACGGGGAGAAAAATGGATTAAAGTTTATTTAATTATGTCAAAGCGAAGTGGCATCGCAGCACTCAGAGTAAAACGGCGGCGAATGCAGCAGAGTGAAGCTTTGGCAGCCTCGTCCAATGACCTCCCCTCTTCTCATTACCTGAGAAATGAATTGACTCTTGAGCGGATCTGAAGAGGTTGAGGAGGAAAGACAAAACATTCGGTGGATGAATCCAATTTGTGAAAATGAAATGTCATCGTGGAGGCATGAAAACACTGAGTCAGTTTATTAATTTTCTTAAAGTCCCTGGAAACTTTGTCACTGGGTTTCCCATCTATAATTTATGACATCAAGTTTTTTTTTTTCCCAAATGAATGAGTGAGAGGAGCTCAGGGAAAAACACAAACACAGACAATGTATTTTTGAAACTGTACGACACAAATTTGATTATTATCACACCAGCAGAAAGTCATTTTTCAGTTCCAAAATGCAAACTCATTCGTTCAAGTTGCACTTTAACCAATGAAAAGAACAACAGACAACAAAAACATCTTTTCCTTTCTTTACTATCTCTAGATGCAGCACTTGACGCTGCTCAGCTTATTTAATAAAGTTGAAGCGCCTGCTTTTTGCAGTTTTTTGTTTTTATCGATTGAAAGTGTGTAAATAAAAGCATCTGATAAATAAATGCAATGTAACAACACACAGAAAACAGCTGAGGCTAACAGGAATATCATGAGGTTTTGTAGATATTTAATCATAAACCAAACTTTGGCAAAATTGACCTCATGGTGGCGCTACAAGGGCAGCTAGTGGGCTACAACAGTCACAAGGATCCATCATCTGAACTTGTTTTTGTGCCAATAACAGTTGTGATTTATCAGTCTGAGCAGCCAAACTTGGCCTTTTCTACAAAAATGACTACAAAACTATTTGTTTAAGGAGTTTTATCAAAACGCTTCAGTGTTATATTGAATCCTGTTTAACATTAGAGTATTTTTTGATGACTCATTCTGAACTCGAGGGCATATTCATAAATTTATCTAATCACATGTTATTTGGGATGACAGGCTAACCTCATCTGTCATAAATCTCCTTCAACAGTGAGCTTGTGGCTTATAGCAGCTAAGCAGAGTCATTATGGTTTTGGAGGTGTGAGTTTGGACATCCGTCACCAAAAATGTGTTTACATTTGCAAGAGGAGAAGCTGAGGTGTAATTTTATTTATGTATTCCTTCCTCATCTTTGGCGTCCTGATGCAGCGGATTAAAATCCCTCTCATAACTCTTTCCCAACCCGACAACTTATTCTGTTTCACTCAGATGTAATAAAAGCCTCTGACTGCCGTTTCACTGTGGGTTTATAGTGAAACTTGTCTTTAGAAGGAAGCACTGACAACTCACACAAAGAACACTAAAACACAATCATAGATGGAGGAAAAAAAGCTGATAAAAATCATAAAATAGGTGAATAAGAACAGAAGGTTTCAGTCTTAAAGCATAAAGAGCCAAACACAGCAGAAAAAACTGCTCCAGTGTGCTGAAAAAATGAAAAGAGGTGAACCAGATGTTTGTGAAATAGCCACTGATGACTGCTGGACGGAGGTGAGATGGAGGCCAGACTCAGCCAGACTGAGATGTAGGTCAGTTAAGAATCAACGCGACACAAATGACATATTGTAAACTAACAAGCACGGAGGTTTAATAAGCTGCTCCTGAGCCTGCAGCCCCCCCACTTCTTTTTTTTCTACCTGTTTATCCGCTGCAGCCTCATTCGATCAGTTAGGAAGGATTTCATAAGTCGGACTGAGCCCCTGTGATGTTCCTGGCAGCCCAGACATCATATAACAACTGTAATTTCTCCTCTCGTTCGCCTCGGCATAAAAGGCTCTTTCATGGAAATGCTTATGAAAAGGCAGCAGAGGCGTATCAGATTGAGAAATGTAATAGTTTTCACTGAAGCCATTTTCGGGAAAAAAGGCCCCGGTATTTGGCTCGGCGGGGGTTGAGGGGAGGTAGCGGACGGACGTGTTGTCAGTGTGTGTGTGTGCTGTGGCCCAGCGTGCTTCTCCACCAGTGTTTATGGGACTTTTAAAAGCCTCAATGTGCTGCGGTTTGCGGCCCACGAGTCCTCCATGAAGCCCCCGGGCGAGCTGCCAGCGCAGGCTCTCAGTTAAAGTAAACAGCAGAGACGCAGCGCAGCGAGAGTTATGGAGGTTCTTCCAGCGGGCCGAGCTGCTCGCTCTATTCTTGGCTTGTGAAATAAACTCCACTTCTTCCACTATTTAACTTTCACCTGATGACAAAGGGCACGCGGACGGATCTGAGTCTCTTTCTTTAGTTGCATTTCCATTGAAAATAAAAAAAATATGAGGACCTTCCCTTTAAAGTTTTCATTTCGACTTGCAAACCCTCACTTAGCCTCCACTTACCGAGCTGAATGAGGGAAATTTAAAAGGGATCAAACTGTCTGTGTGTTTGTTCAGGCTTTAATGAGCTCTGTGAAATCTGCGGATCGTGAAGAGCAGTTTGTGTTGTTCACATCACTTGCTGCAAATCCCCACCACGGTTCAAACTCCACTTTGTAATTATCTCTGTACTTTTGATACATAAGATATTTATAGATGTCGGACTAACGCTGGGATCAGAAAATCTACAGGAAATCACATCAGCCCTGCCTGCAGTTGTTTTATTTTTCCCTCCCCTTGTTCGCTATTATCTCCAGATCACAAGTTAATTATTTTGTTATCCAGAGAAAACGAGCTTTGTTATCTTGAGATGAGGAGATAATCAAGCTGTTATCACAAGAAAACAAAAGGTCGTTTCCTCTTATTACTTGTAATGTTTATCAGAGATCAGCAGAGTCACATGATGGCCTCTTGACAGCTGATTTAAGCTGAATATGTCAGAACGAGGAGGAACCGATGATGATCAGCACATCAGACTGCACTTCAGCGAGGGTTCAACACAGGCAGAATGAAGCTGCGTCTTAATGTGAGATTATATTCTGAGAGAAACAGTCAAGAGAAACAGTCAGGTTTCAGCTTCACAGGTGAGTAATCTTTGCTGTGTAACTGTAACTGTAACTGTAACTGTAACGTTCAGTCCTCCACACTCTCCTGAGTATGATGCTGAAAGCTGAAATCAGGTGGGAATAAATGGAACCTCTAATTTTCAAGTTCTTCAAAACTTTCCAGTGACTTTCAGAATAAAGTTTATTTTTGTTTTAATAAATTATCTTATTATCTTGAGAAATCCACCCTTTGTTCTGAAAATAAATTAATCTGCTTTCACAAGAAAACAAACTTGGCCATCCCGAGCTTTTCCCATTAAAAAATAAATGCAAGAATATTTGTCTTTTTCTTTCGTAGATGGTTTTATTAATGCGTGCTGTGCTTTTCCTCCATCTCTCATCTGAACTGAAATTATGATTATTGACTGATGAAAATTTTGATGGTTTTAAAAACTTCAACCAAAATGTTTCATGAATTTATTTTGAATTTATTCAGCAGAAGAAATGACGGGTGATTGCTTTTTTAAAAAATATGTTTGTGTTTGTGCTCATAAATTAAATATTGCATTGATATAAAAACATATGTATGGGACTTCTGCTTTATTTTATAGCTTTACCTTTGTTACATGTTCTATTCAAACCTTGGAGTTTTAAGCCGGAGTGAAGCTGTTTTGTCCCGGCCACATGAATCTGTTTTAATGACAGACTCTGTAAATTGTCTCTGTTTTAGTAGTTAAAACTGTTTGTTTTTCAGTTTGGTCCTCGAGGATGTTTGCAAGAAAATTTCATTTGATTAAAAAGTTCTTTAATGGATGAATTCAGAGGCAAAACCCTCACAATGTTCGACCCCGACGTTCCGGCCGCCGCAGCTTCTCTAATTGAAAGAAGTAAACCTGCTGAATGGACACTTCTCAGTTCAAACACTGGAAACCGGCCTGGTTGGGCAGATTTCAGTGTCATGAAAGCATCAAGTTATGATGCAAAGACTGAACAGTTTGCAGTAAGAAGGTGCGTTTAGGGCAGGGACAGAATTTTAAACAAGGACACTTTAAGGGACTGAAATATTTTAAAGATTTTTGTCTTCATTTAATGCATGATTCAAAAGAACTAGTCTTTTTCTTTGTGCAAAAATTAACTCCACGAGTCAGAAGGGAAACAGCAGCTGTTAATATGAATGAAAGGACACAGTGAGAAGACAAAACACTGGAGTTGAGATGTCACGCAACGCTGAAGTCCAGGTCATGCTGGAAAAGAACTAGTTTTTTCCAACAATCAAATGTGCTCTCTTGGAAAGCATTCACAGTGTTATTCTCAGACGTCTAAACTAAAAGTGCCACAGAGATAAAAGATGATGTTCCCACCCTGTTACTGTCTCCACTCTGCACAGATGGCCAATCACAGCGTGAGGTGGGTTAAGACAAAACAAAGAAACTGCAAACAGGAAAACAATATCAAGCTGAAATGAAACTAATTGGCAATTCTTCCCTATTATCAG
This sequence comes from Ctenochaetus striatus, assembly GCA_034780835.1. Taxonomy (NCBI): domain Eukaryota; kingdom Metazoa; phylum Chordata; class Actinopteri; order Acanthuriformes; family Acanthuridae; genus Ctenochaetus; species Ctenochaetus striatus. The sequence continues at coordinate 2,402,495 of JAUZTA010000030.1, read as the reverse complement.
CATCTATTATGCTCTATATTATTTGATTACAAGTATAATTGTTGAAACATTAGCAGCATTTTATCTAAGTTAAAGACAAACTTCAGGTGAAAAATGTCTCATATGGGTCCATTTTGAGATTGTTTTATTGTTCTTTTGCTCTTCATGTTTTGTATGAAAATATTAATTTGCAGAGTGACCAGTGAGAGCTGTTTGATAAACCATTCCTGCTCAGAGCGATACGAAAGCCTCATGTTTCTTCTTTAGCACAGTAACTGAGTAAATATACTTTGTTACATCCAAGTATTAACACGCCATGATGAAACTTATCTTACAGGGCAATTGCAGACATTCGATCCCCCTCCCTCCTCTTGGAAGTGGACACGCACTTCAAACAAGAAACTTCAAAAAACTTCCAAAAAAGTTCATCAGAACAGAGACTTTAAAAAGTTCGGCCCGGCTCCTTCACCTTGCTTTCACAACCCATCAGGGGAAGGCAAAGAGCCAGCTGTCGACTTTTTAACTGAAAGCTTCCTTTACTGTCAACTTCAGCAGGATGTTTCTGTCACAAAATGAGATGAAAGTCGTGTCAGGGCGTTTAACAAACTCAAATTAAGGCCCGCTTTTAACGAGGCACTTTCTCAGATCCTTTCATTCCAGGCTTGGGGAGGGGGGGGCAAACAGAACTGCAGCTTTTGCATTTGATCCTTGGGAGGCACACGGCGGTGAGGTAGACTTCAGTCCCTTAGTTGAAAGATGAAATTAAAACCACAGAAATTGCCCTCTGTTCCAAGACGGCGCGTTGGATGATAATGACAAAGCTGATAGTCATCAAAGACACACTTGGATTGGTGGAACATTTTGGGTTTGGAGTGAATTACCTCAACAGCCACTTGATGGTTCGCCCTGAAACTTTGCACAAACATTTATGATCCCTCAAGAAAGAAACAGAGGGATTCAGGTTCAAGAAGTTCATATGATTCTTCTACATACATGTCAGTCTGTTCGAGATGCCTGAGAGCTTTAAGAGTGCAGAGTCTTCTTCTGTCCTCAGCAGCTTCTCCTGATGTTTGAGGTCATAAATTCCTCCGTGGCTAAAGGAGAAAATCCAGTGGGAGACAGTGCAGTCAGTGTTATGGGCTTCCTCAAGTATTCCAGTCAATGTTCATCATTTTCTCAATCTATCCTTTATTTCTGACATCATTTCTTTTGTTTCTCTTTTTGCTGATTGAAGACATGGACAGGTTGCCTTATTTCGAATCTCATCTCAGGCATGTTATCGCCATTCATTGGTTAAAGTCTCATTCTCTGAGTGGTGGAACATGTCAAGGTCTGAACGAGGTCTGTTCTTCATAGTTATCAGACCTCATTAATGAATATTGCACAATAAGGACCATGCACATCCTTTTTTTTTTTAACTCACACATTAATTCTACTGTCTCATTTGTTTCTTCATTCATGGTTAATATAAACTCATTAGAAGCCAGTATAATGTTGCTTTGGCAAATAGTTTGTTAGCCAGGTATACAGTGGAGGGAATAATTATTTGATCCCTCACTGATTTTGTAAGTTTGCCCGCTGACAAAGAAATTAATGGTCTTTACTTTTAATGGTAGGTTTATTTTAACGGTGAGAGACAGAATATCTAAAGAAAATCCAGAAAATCATATTAAACAAAAGATTTAAATTATTTTGTAATTCATTGAATGAAAAATGTATTTGATAAAGAACTCTGGCTCCCCACAAACTAGTTCTCTCGCTTTAAGAAAGCACTCCTAATCGTTACCTGAGTGAAAGACACCTGTCTCAACTTGTTACCTGTATAAAAAAAAAAACCTGTCCACAGAATCAAGACCAAAGAACTGTCTAAGGCCGTCAGGGACAATATTATAGACCTGCAAAAGGCCA
>JAUZTA010000030.1:2377481-2388198 GCA_034780835.1 Ctenochaetus striatus | reverse complement strand
CCCCCCCCCCCCCCCCCCCCCCCCCCCCCCCCCCCCCCCCCCCCCCCCCCCCCCCCCCCCCCCCCCCCCCCACCTGAGCTATACTGAGGAGGGAAAAAAATGCAGGTGTTCCAAACAAGCGAAATTCAACGGCTAATGAAAGCTTCGTTGAGAAAAGAAAATGGAAAATGATGATGTCTAAATCAGGCTTGATGATAGTTTATGAGATGTTCTGGGCGATGATAATGAGGATGATGATTGGTGGATGAGATGAATAATTAGGTCTGCATTAGAGCGAATTTTAATCTTTTCTCTAGATTGAGTGACCCAGCCACGACATGATGAAAGCTCCAGCATCCAGAGAAATTCTTCTGAAAAAAGTTCACTAAAATTCCTGAACTGAATGAGTCATGATGTAGGCGATAAGAATAAAATCCAATAGGGTACAGTGTGTTATTTTACATTTTATTGCAGTTGCAATGTAGAATGTGTTCTGATCTTGCAAATGTTTCCGAAGCTCAATTGAGGTTCTGATTTTTTGTAAAATAACTATATAGAAATTTATTTTTTATGGCCTGTCCAGTTAACTGAAAAGGATCTAACTTTTTAACAACACTGATACAAAAACGGTTCATTTTGCTATGTTGCCAAAAAAGAAAAATCTCTGTCGCTTGGTATGTTAAATATTCATGTTGCTCAATCCTGCCAGGTGCATCATAGTTTTTCTACTCATGTGGAAGTGGTGTGTAATGAAGCCAAGAAGCCATGAATGCAACCGGAATTCTCTAAAAAAACAGATGAAATTCAACAACCTGTTTGAGATGAACATTTTGCGAGAATTTTATTTCAGAGGAATGAAGGGTGTGAATTAAACCTCCTCCTTCTGAGACAGTGGGGGCAGGGTGAGCATAATTAAAGGTAATTAGTGTGTGAAGGACCATAAAGGGTCCTCCTCACTGTGTGCATGTGATGAGGAGCGAGTATCAGGGGATACTGAAGAGGTTGAAAATCTGATTCAATACTGGGTACATTTCTGTCAAATCTAATCACAAAAAGGGACAAGTGACAAAAGCACAAATAAGTGAAGTTTAAACTAATTTTCTTGAGCCTCAAAAGGCAGCTGACACCACGCATGATAAGGTAAGACAAGTTATTTGTCTCCTGTCATCTTTACAGCTCATTATTAAACAGCATCAGCTCTCTGTTTGACAGAATCTTATGGCATATAAGGTTTATAACTCATGATGATGAGTCTTTTCATAGTTTCTGACCAACAGAGTAATATTTAGGTACTGAAATTATTCTGAAATGTGGGTGAGTTCTTGTTTTTCTTCATTATTTGGAAGAAGATTTTTGAGCAGGTGTGTTTGTAGACGCTTGATATCCCAGCATCATGTATCACTGCATCCATTTTTGTTGGCTGCTTTGTTACTTGTTATTTTCTCTGCAGAGAGAGATAAGGCGGTGTAGTGTAATCTTCCAGAATAAATGCAATGAAAAGAGCTTACCAATAAAAATGCAAAATATTTAGCCTTTTTTTTTAGCCTCGACTTATGACCACATTAAAAAATCATGAATCTTAATTGCATCCCAGTGGGAGATGCGATCAAAAGTGATGCTGCAGTGAGCCTGTTAATACTTCTTCTTTTAATCTTGGACAATTTTTTTTTTGGTCATATTACACAAGCCACCAATCAGCTCTGCAGCATCATTGTGGGTTCATGTCTGTGATTCAAACTGATGTCCTGGTGGTGGTGGCGTGCAGCTTTTGTAATGAGCAATGAAAGGCTGTTCTCTCCTTCAGTTTCTGCCTTCTATCACCCCTGTGGCTTCCTGGTACCTGTGAGTCATCTGCTCCCTCTGGACCACAACACCCCCTCTCTCTGGCTGTGGCTACAGGTCTACTGTGGGGTCCCTCCTGGGGTCTGAGTCAAGTACCACGACAGGGGGGGGTGCAAAACATGCAGCTGAGGTAAACAAAATTCAGAGCCTACGAGCAACCTATCACAACATATTTCATGAACAGGCTGGATGACTCAATCACTGGGTATATGGGACATATGGTGCCACTGGTCACAGTGAAATTAATACCCTGTGAATCATAACGACAGCCTGGCAAGCTGCTAGGTGGCGCACAGGAGGTGCTGGCTGACTGTACACACATACTTGGCTTTTTTGTTTTTTTTTAATTTTGCACTGGGAGCTTAACACGTGGATTCAAGCTACACAAATATTTTTAATTTGAGAAAAAGTCAGTTTGTGAGGGGAAAGTGTCACTACAAAAAGAGATGATAATTAATGCTGCTGTACGTTGGCTTCACAGCTTCCTCTCAGTGTTTACATGGCTTCAAAGCCAGTGTTCCTCTCTGACATCGTCACATTATATTTCTGTGTCAACTCAACATGCTCTCGGTTTGGAGGAGGCTTACAGTAATGTAGAGACACCGAAGTCTGCCAAAAGGTAAAGAGACAGATGGGCTGGGTGAGTCGAGGCAAACGGGAGAGAGGGATGGTGACAGCCAGGGGAAAAGAAAGAAGAGGAAGATGAAGGGATGAAATTCAACCTTGGTGACAAACTGGTGATGAAGAGGGGAGTGAATGTGAGACGACTCAAAGATCCAAAAGACAGGGGAGCAAGAGCAAAAAAAAAGGAGTGGAGATGAAGGATAAAAGAAAAAAAAGGGATAGAGAATGACAAAATGTAGGTGCATGGAGCAGATTTGAAGGAGGAGGAGGGTGGAGAGAGAAGCAGAGTGAGAGACAGACAGACAGACAGGCAGACAGACAAACATGATGGGGTGAGTGACAGACCGTCACTCTGCTGGTATTTTGAAGCCTGGTGCTCTGCGGCAGCTGTGATATGGTTGGAGAACAACCCTCGCGCTCCTCCACGGCGCCGTAGGAAGAGAAGTGCTCTGTGATTGCATCCATATAGTTAAAAATAGACGGCGCGGTGGGTTACATAAACAGGCAAGTTTAACACAGCATTGTCTGTGCCGCGTCTTACTAATTGGCGATGGGTTAAGCATAAGGGAAATAAAGTGTTTTTTTTTCCTGCAGGTGATGAAGTTTACTTTTTTTTAAAAAAGCAAATTACAATATAAATGGCAACTTCTCTTAAGCATGTGAGTGATTAAGTAAATGGCTGCCATCTTTGCAAACTCCCACAGAAAAGTGAAATCGACTTCATTAACAATACAGCACCCATAATCTTTTCTATGACACCAATTACTGGTAATCTGAACGTTTTAAAGTTTTATACTTTCTGAATTGCGAAAGAATTCTTTTTACATTGCTCACAGGACATTAAAGAATCAGATCTTTACAAAACTGTAATTTAAAATGTTGCCAAGAATAAAAGGCGACTTTTATTGTAACACTTTCTGGGTCAGAATTGAAATCATTCAAACAGAGGAGCAAGTTTCTTTTTTTTTTTGCATTTAACTTTTATCGGAGGCTTTTTCTCAAGGGTGCTTTTATTTTGTAACCTGGAGAACAACTTGTGTTCTATATTTGTGCGTGAAGTGAAGACGCTCCAAAATACCCCTAATTAGTTTCTGCTTTTGCAAGCTTACAAGTGCATGTAATTGTTCCCTTAATGGCTACTCCATCCCAAAGAGAAGCCAACAAGACGAAATGGCCCCGGGCTTTATAGGAGAGCATTATCCCGCTAATGCTTGAGATTTATTTCTTCCACACGAAAAATAACAATTTAACTCCTGAAAGACACCCCGAGGTTGAAGATTGGAACAAATGAATTATTTTCCTTCTTCAAATCCGGGTGAAAAGCGGAGCAGCTCGACCCTGTTGATGTGAGCGTTAGTAATTTGACAGTTTTAATACCTGATGTCTGTGCACTGACAGACATGGTTAGCAAACAGAGCATGATCATTTGTGTCAGTGTGTGTGTGCACACAAACACACACACACACACACACACACACACACACACACGCACACACACACACCAACACATATACACGGACACACATACAGGGTATACGTGCTGTAGGTGTGCAGGGTTCTGGCTGTTGACTGACTGAATTCAATCATGTACACTTGTTATTAGGAATTTGCATAATATTCCACCTCAGTGCTCAGCCAATTGGATGCGGTTTAATATATGCACATGAGCTAAGGTGATATGGTGTTAATGCAATGGATCCACAGCAATTGAAAACTAGTGGTAATGAGCCCTGCATTTCATTCCAGGTGTCCTGATGCATAGAGAGCATAGATTTCATTACAGTTTTGATTGAATACTGGTAAATTAGGTGCTCTCTGGCATCTGGCAATCAGAACTGTACTGTCTGTCTGAAGTGTTTCAATATTTACACCTGCGATTTGAAGGGGAAGTTTGGTTTTTAAGTAGCGAAGATTTTTGCTTCAAACAGTCAAACATCTGATAAAGTTTGGTTTAAAGGGGAAAAATATAAAATACAAAAAAAAGGACAATTATATTTTCTCACTTCTAAATTCTCTGCAAATATAACGGCACATATGGAAGAGTTTTGTTTGCACCGATTAAAGCATTTAAAAAAAGAGAAACATTCAAAAGCAGCAGGTCTTTCTGAAACAACCCACAGAGTTTACAATGAACATTTTTCGGTTAAACTACTTTGTACAAAACAAAAGATCCCAAGAGAACTATTAATGGAAAGACTCACTGCAGTTGAATTCATCAAATAATTGCTATTGGGCAGAAACATTGTAACTCCTTAACTCTTGATTTTATTTTGTTTCATTAACTGTCGTTACTTCTCTTTTTGAGATTAAAATACATGTGAGTATCTCAGCATATAAAGACACAAACTAATCTTAATAAAAAAGTCTCAGTGTCAGACACACAAGGTTTCCACCCAACAGCAAGATAATGTAAATTTCACTGTTTTGCACAGCACATAGTCCAAGCCACTTTTGACTAAAGGCAAATTATCATATCGAATGATCAATATAATAAATAATCTGCATGGCAAGATGGCATTCATTTGAATATGAAAACATGTTATTTTTAATTTTGGTAAACTGACCCTTTAAAGTGGCATCTGATGAACTTTTCATGAATCACTAAACCAGGCAGAGCACATGCACTGAGTCATGTCCATTCATTTTTTTTTTTTAAAAATCCTTTTTTCACATGCGGTTGCATCAGAAACTTAAAAAGAAGAGCTGCGTGTTCGCTGTTTCAGTGGCTGGTGAAGCAAAATGGTTCCAATGCAAACTTCCATCTGTTGCTGCGATGATTTACATTCAAGATGGGAAGGCGGCACTGGAAGAATCTTGGCTTTACCGACAAACTTAAAGAGACAGTCCACGCCAAAGCTGCTTTTGACAAATCAATTATATTCTCACTTCATCATTAGCAATACATAAAGAACATGTGCTACACAAAAAGGTGAGGAAACTCGGACTCTCAATAACAAAGGCTATTTAATGGATACTTATCTTTGTGACACAAAGTTCAAGTGCCTCACAGCTACAACAACTACATCTCTCATTGTGTCATGTCTTTGGAGTGAACTGCTGCTTTAAGAGATGGAGGAACTGCTCGCAGGCGACCTGAACACCTGCGTGCAGTTTCAGCCATCGGCTGTAAAACCGGAAAAAGGCAGATCATAAAAACGACGGTGAACAGGGTCAGTGAGAGAGAGAATTCAACAAAGGAGGCAGGTACAGCTAAAGGGTTAGTCCAAAACTAAAGAAAGAAGAGAATAAAGAAAAAACAGGCAGGTTCAAACCAGAGGAAATTCTCCCCAGAGTTCAGTGAGACAGATTTGAGGGTAAGGGGTCCGGGGCAAGCAGCCGGGACCGCTGAGTGGGCGGATCTGATCACTGTGGGCCCCGTTCGGTTGTGACGCTCCGAGCTGACGGCTCTCGATCCCGACACTAAGCTGAGCTTTTTTTTACGAACAAAGAGCCGTTAAAAGAGGCAGGTTTGGAGAGTGAAGTATTTGGTTCATGTGATGCCTTGAAGGTTAGTTTTTACAGCACTGTGTTTTTGTAGTAAAACATGATGTCACATATAATCCCCTGTAAAGCGCTGGTGAGCTGAGTGGAGGGAAAAATGGCCTAGTTCTGTGTGACCTTTAATGAGTGCCAGCACACCATGGCTATGACTCAGGGACTTTAAATTGGCAGTAACGTTTCAAAAAAGCGAGGCTGATGTGTGTGTGCACATCATGACCTGACTTGTGATAAATCATGTAGGAGCAGCCAGCAGGGTCGGCAGAGATGAACCAACTGAATGAAACTCGACAGCCGGCAGTTTTCTTTTTAACTATCATAATGAAAATGTTCACGATTTGTGGCCTCAAACTGACCCTTAAAGATCTAAAACTGCATTAAATATTTTAATGTCCAACTTCATATGCTGTCGACTGTTTTATTAAAAAAAAAAAAATGTGACAGCTGATTTCAAAATGATTGCTGAAACGAACAGCAGGAGTGTTTTCATTGACACTGCTGAAAGGTGGCAGATGGTGTTTATTTTTTAATGAGTGAATGATGAAACTGACTACCTCTACAAATTAACGCTGACTCATTTCATTAATATATATTGCTTAAAGATTATGGATAATAGGCTTATGTTAATATTAGGCCACTTAGGTTTGTTTTTTTTAACTTTTAAGAGGTCACAAACTTACAAACGGTAATCACAAAATTACTGATACTAATGTGGACTGAAGCCTCTCTGAGGAGCAGATATTGTGACAGTGGTTGGAGGGGACAGAGTCAAAGCCCTATCAGTGACTGGATGATACAGGCGGTGTCTGTTGCCATGGTCTTCAGAAGTATAAATAACTCGTTAGGAAACTAGCCGGCATCGACGTTCCCCCCAGGACCCCGGCCCTTCTTCATGGAAAAGGTTCAGCCCGAGTTCACTCTCTGCTCTCCTCCTGTGGTGTTTTAATGAGTTTGAAAACGCCAGCTTTACTTGATTCTATTATGGAGCCATCTCACTGTGCTTGTCAGCTAAATTAGCTGCTAGCCTGGCTTTTTAGTGCAACCCACGCGAGTTCACCTAAATGTGCAGGGGAAGTCACGGAAAAAAGGTTAAATCACAATGGAGGGCAGCAGAGGAGGGAGAAAAAAAGCCCAGAGGTCTACGACCAGCAGTCTTGTGCAACACAGTTTTGCTAGCACAGTTTTTGGTGTGTTCATACACACACACACAAAATGGAGAGGTGGGCGTTTTCTGGACAGAAACAGCTCCGGTGCAAACTGACTGCTTGCATTTTTTAAATAGCAGCAGGTCAACAGGTTCCTGCCACTGCCTTTTAGTCTTTCCTGGTGTTTACATAATGTAATGCAGCAACCCACATCTGAGCGATTATTTCACTTCACGCTCTCTTTATCTGTCTATAGGTGAGCTACATGTTTCACGAAAATAAATGTGGTTCGGATTAACAGACTCTCTGTGTGAAGAGAGAGTCTATTTTTCCACTTTTTTTTTTTTTTTTTTTTACTAAGAGTTTATACCTTGCTGACATTTACAGATGGAGACGATTTACAGGTGGTTTACTTTCAACTCATGTGATCTTCTGCTGACAGGAAGAACTTTTGGAACTTTTCTGAGCTGTCATGTCTGTCTCACCTGTCACACATTACAAAGGAGACCATTTCTTCAACAGCCTCAAAATGATGGAGAAAAAACAGCCACTGGTTTACAGACTACTCTTGTTTTAAAGGATCATTTTAGTAAAGTGACACTTATTATATTGTAACTTTAGTTAAAATTGTTTTTCATACATCTTCAAGACAAGCTGATATTTGTTAGAAGGACGGGGTTCAGATTCCTGCTCGAAGATCCAACAACTGGGATTATATGAGGATTAAACTCAGTTGTTGGATTTTAAATTATGACTTTTTGCTTCTGTGCATTTTACATGTATGTGTGTGTCACATGGAGAGGTTTCAGTATGACTTAATACACTCTGGATTTGTAATCATAGCACCCCGCAGATACATTAACAGGTCATTCCAAACCAAAACATGAAGTCAGCTAACTATCACTCAGTGTGCTAAGAGGCCTTCTCTCATTGAGGACATTTTGACATGTAACATTAGGAAGAGCACATAAATAATACAATTTATGATGGCTGAATTCCATTTAGCTGCTTCAGTTAATAGTCTGGGGTCACACTGTCATTGCTTACTGAGCTATTTTAACAGAATGTTGTTGGTGCTACCAATAACACCGGTGCTTTTCCTGCTTTGACAGGTTCAAATATCTGTTGTGAAAAAGGCTTTTAGTGCCCAGTGGTTGCATGTTTATGTTTATGGCAGCCTGATGGCCAGTTGGGGAGCAAACTGTTGTTCTAATACTTTGAGTCTTTAAAAAGGCAAGCTATTTTTTTTTTTTTTATAACTGTGAGGGCAAATCCAGGTTGAGTCTGAAATAATTTGACACAAGTCGCAGTCAGGCCGCAAGTCTTTCAGAGTAATACTGTTCAGTGTGTGGTAAAAGCATTGTGTGTGTAAGCAGCGGTGCATACAGCTGCATTGAATAAAATGGATGTCTGTTCCCTCTGCAAACATTAGACAGAGGACTGAAAAATAAGGAAAAAATAAACGTGATGCAGGCAGTGTCGAGTGAAGTCTGAAGTCTGTTACAGGGTGTTTACAGGTTTTAACAAGTTAAATTTAAGATTCTTTAAGAGCTTCTAAAAAATTATGAATGCAATTTAAGATATCATTAAAGACCAGTTTCATGTCTTTATAAATCTCATGTTTGCTGGTGCAGGATGCTTTATGCTGGGGCTGAACTTTTATGATGCTCCCAGTGTGAATACAAAGCGATATTAGGTGTTAGCAGGCGTTAGCTGGTGGCCTTTAAGAACAACTAATGTTTTTCTGACTATCTGTGCAAGTTCAGAGTTTTTACAACCAGAGTTCCTAATTTTAATGATTTCTTTGTTCAAGGTACAGCAGACTTTAGTTCATTTTTAAAAGTCTTCAACCAAACACTGAATGCACTGTTCTCTGACATGATTGTGCTGAACTTGCTCTGATTAAATGTTTACATGAACTATTCTAACATTTCCACATTGCCCACACACCACATTGTGACATGTGACACACTAACAGGGTGTGTTTCACTTAATTCTGATCAGGTTTACATTAGTGGTTATTGATTCGATGCTGACTTCATTTTATAACAGCAAAAAAAACCACATATTAGCCAGACAGAAGTTAGTGTAGCTTGAATACTTGCTAACTTCAAAGTCCAATCAATTTTTGAGGCCTGTAAAAAGCATATTTATTTTTATGAAAATGTCTTCCTGTTTGGTACATTGGCCTTTTTGACTGGTTGGGAAGCTAATCTTTGTTGGAGCAGCTTGGTGTGTTATTAGGACAATTTTCTTTGTCACAGCGACTGGTTTGGATACACATGTATCCGTTTAACTGCAGCGTTTTGTAACTTTTGTTCAGCTATTTTTGTCCCTCTTTGATTGGCTGTCCTACATATGGCCTCTATCTGTGTGCTGTTGTTTTTCTGGCTCACATTGTGGCTGCTGGGAGATTTGTGACACAGCTTGCAGAGTCTCTACAGAGGCTTGCAGACAGAGGAGCAGATATGTGCTGAGAAATGGACAGGAAGACAGAGATTGCAGCCCCTCTCGGTGCTGTGATGCTGTTACTTCCACACCGGCTCCTCTCCTGCCTTATCAACCCGCCCGCCCGGCTCTTCTGATTGAAGCGGCAGCATCACAGTCTCTGACTGAAATAGTCTGCGTTCCCGTTTCTATTACATCCTACACCCCCCCCCCATCTCCCCTTCCCTCTGTTGTCCAACTCCCTGGCTCAGGCCCCCGCTGGTTATTTATTTGTTATGGGTTTTTTCTCATTTGAGTCGGAGTAGCTCATCATTGCAGCCAGAGAGTCTGTCTGCGTGAATGGAAGCTTCTTTCACTTGCCTAAGATTTATGGACTTCTGACATGGTGCCTGTGCAAGCATGCAGCAAGCCGAGGACAAAAACTGCTTCGTCTCCAGTGAATCACATCCTAATGAATCCTCCTTCCTAAACTTGCAGAAAATCTTACAGCCTTTTAACGGCTAAAACTTCCTCTTTTCTGCTCTTAAGCTTTTGTTCCACCACATGATCATTTGAGGTTCATGAAGACGATTTGTTGCACTTCCCGGCATAGTTATGTAGCTGTTTGACTTGAATTTCCCACTTTTGAAATCTTGGAATGTAAATTATTACGAACGCAAACTGTCAAATTAAAAATGTAAGAAATAATGAGATACAAGCCTATAAAGATCAAGATGGAATTAAATATTCAAGAACTGGCTGGAGTTTTATAGGTCATGTCATTACTGAGGTATCTGGAGATAGTGTTGTGTAATTTCCAAAGTCTGTGCTGCAACTGCAAGATTGTAAGTTTGATTCTTTTAATAATGTGAGAATAAAAAAGTGAACTTTTGATTCCAGAAGCATTAAAACCTAATTTAAATTCACTTTGACATCTGTAATTACACAAACTTAAAATATCCAGCCTAACAATACAATACTTTTATAGTTGAAATGATGACTTAATTAGTTCTTTAATTACTATTTCAAGACAAAAAACCCCACAACACTTTCAGCTTCTGAAATATGAGAGTTTGCGGCTTTTCTTTGTTGTACTGAAGCAACTTTTTGGGGGTTTTAGACTTTTGGTTTTACAAGAGAAGCAATTTGATACATCAACATTTCCTTTTTTGCTGGATGTTTAACAGACCAAAAAATTAATA
>JAUZTA010000030.1:2357909-2370445 GCA_034780835.1 Ctenochaetus striatus | reverse complement strand
GCTGATTTTCTGCTGCTCTGATGAAAATGTGCCTACAGATGATTCGCCGTTCACTTTCGTTCACCACCGAGTCTGATAGAAACCCTAAGACTCGTCCAGACGCACCCATTCGACGGTTCAGTAATGAGACGGAGCGGAAGTGCTTTTAGCCCGAGCGAAGCTTCGTATCGTCGCCAACAATCTTCCCACACGTTGTAATGAACCAAATAAAACAGACACGGGCTCATACGCTGCACAAGCATGAGCGTAATGATCCAGCATTCACACTGAGACACTTTGTACGAGCAGGCACGCACGCCTACTCTAAAACAAACCAATTAGTTCCTTATATAAGCTAAACACAAGCCTACAGCTCGCACGGATTATATGTCGACACAGACTTCCAGCACTCATTTATAATTAGCAAAAAAAAAGAGAAAAAACTTCACAAACACATCCCACACAGAACCGAGATAAACATATGATCTTGTGCATAAATTTTTTTCGATTCTTTTCGAGGAGACTCGCATTCCTGAACGCGGACATACGCCTCGGCTCCTGAGAGGAACAACAGATGTAGAAACTTTGGAGGAAGAAGCCGTAGAAACAGCCAAAGAGCGAGAACAGTTAACTCAGCTGGAAGGAGAGAGAAATCAGCTCTGAGAATTAATCACTTCAATTTCTTCAGAGTGTGTTAAAGCAGAAACTCTGCCGTTAACTGTCAGTTGTAGGGATGTGTGTGTAAAGCCTGCTGTGACGAGGCTGCTTAGTGCACAGACACACACCTGGTGCATTAACTTACACCTGCTCTAATTCAGTAAAAACCCCGACTCTCTTATAATGAATTCCTTTACGGAGGGATTTGGTGTAAGACAGGAGGTGATTATCAAATCAAAGAATGCCGGGCCGATGCTCAGAGCTCGTGTGAAGAATGAAAATAGTATCTTAAGTAGACGATATATTTTAGCAGCTTCAGAGCAGTTTGTGTTTGTTACACCTGAAACATCACAAATGGTGTCAGCATTTCTTAAACATACTTAGTTTTTTTCTTTTTTGGTTTGAATTCCAGTAAAACGTTTTCTTAAACTCATATTTAAGTTGTTTTAAAGCAGAGATTGCCACAAATGAAGCTTTTTCAACATGAGATCCACTGTTACAGGTACAATGCTGAAGTTTGTGACTTCAGGTTCAACCAAAGAGAGACTGTTTCCTCTCAAACTGTTTCATTCACAACTTTTTAGAGACCTGAAGAAGTAAATTTATCTATTTATTTATCTGATTGACACAGAAAAACTTAGGCTGTACTTACTAGTGTGAAGCTTACTTTTATTTATCTTTACTTAAACCTGTCTGCAGCAAATAAACATACTACCTGTACTGTAGTTAGTCTCTCTATGTGGATGATGTATTGGTGGAGAAATGCACTTTACTTCATTAATGTACAGAGAGGAGAAGAGAATAAAAGAAAGGACTGGAAGGAAACTGAAAAACTAGAGTCTGCTGAGCGAGATTTAGGTCTTTTTATGTAGACAACAAATAAAAGTGACAATCAAATATCAAATGATAAATTACATGTGAACAAAAAGCTAAAATGCAATGCATGAATTGATAACAATATATTTCCTATTCTCCCCACATTTCTGTGTGTATAATGTCTAATTTGGCAGTTTTCATACCAAAATCTAAAAGAACATGAGAAAGACTCTTTAAAAACACCTTGACAATGTAGCATTTTCTTCTGCTTCTCCTACTGCAGACAGAGCATTCACCTCCACTCACCTCCACCACAAAACCACCGAACAATTTAAGACTGCAGGTGTTCGTGGTCTAAGTGAACACAAAAGCCTCCATTTTAGCCAAAGCCGAGGGTCTTTCTGCATGTTTTCCTTCTCTTGATCACTATATTGACTAATACAAGAACCCAGGAATTTGAGTGAATCAGAGGAGATTCGTTTGTTCCAGTTTTTCAAGTTCACACATCAAAGTTTTTGGTTCTAGTTTAATTGCGTCGTTGTATCGTCTCCCTTTGAATATATTCAAAACATTTTCCTCCAAAAAAAATCAGCAACATTTTCACGGAAACAATTTCACCGCAATCAATACAGAGATTGCAGTTTATTCCTCTCAGTAAACATTGGAGTGTGTGCCCGAGCATGCTCAATGTGCCCCCCCGCCGAACGTGGACCAACTCTCACATCAACAATGCAAAACACAACTTCTGCAGAGAGTGGGGGGTGTACTGAGAGAAATCAAAGGTTGAAAACAGAGTTTTGGTAACTAGCAGGTCGACAGGTACCCTTTTTTTACGTTTGAAAAAGCATTTCACACCCCTCAGCACTCTGCAGCGTAATTGACCTTCGCTGGCGTTCATGCACATGAGCGAGGAGTTGAACGAGACCATCAGGTGAGAATTCACTTTGTTCTGCTCAGCTTTCCAAACACAAGGACCTGCTGGCTGTCTGATACCAACATCTGTCTGCTTTTTTTCCCCCCATAAACCCTTTCACTCGGGGTACCTGTCCTGTATCTGGCTCAGTTACACAACTCATTTTGAAAACATAACAAAACGATTTGGTATCTGAATTTTTCAGTCGCCATGATGCCGCCATCTGTGCGATGAAGGCCTCAATTCATTCGTTCAAACAAACCAAACTGACTGTCCCTCAACCCCGTTAGTGTGGATCATTATTCGTATCTTGGCATTGATGATAAAGAGCTTTGTGCTTCAGTGGCACAACGACGATTTCATTCAGCAAATCAGAGACAAAACAAAACTTTATTTTGGCGTCACTCCTTTAACATAATGAATGCGGTGTTGACTAAACCTGCGACGACATGCCACGTCGATGTGTTCGCTAAAGGAGAGTTTCAGCTCAGCGAATTAGCACCTGCAGATGAGAGTCCGTAAACAAGACAGAACGCTGGCACAAAATAATGATTTCACAAGTAGACGACATGACAACATGAAGAATAGCATCAATACAAATTTGTTTTCAATCTACAAACATGAAAGCTGGACGGCCAGACATGTTTCGTCTCTGATCTGCAGAATAAAATCAATATTTTCATCTGACCATATTTATTATGACACAAACTGACGTGAACACGGAGAAAATGTGATAATTAGATTTATTCTGTACTTTTCAAAGAAAAGGTGCAAAGTGCTTTGCAAGAGCAGTAAAATCTGAAAAATCTAATGTGTCACTGAGCAGGTACATTTCCTGGAGGCGAGAAGAAAAGGCATTTTTCTAAGGATGAATATAAGTCTGATTTGGCATCATCACGCATTGGGACAAGCTGGTGTTGAGAGGTGAAATCATACAGTCTGTGGTGTTTAATGCCTCAATAATACACATAACTTTCTTAAAATTTCACTGTCCATTTGACTAATTAGGACACATTTAATTTTTGTGACTTGAACCAGGATCTTTGGCATTAATTTTACTTAAAAGAAAATTTAAAAAAGCAAAAAAATGGAAAAGCAAAGAGTAAATCTTCTCATGCTGTTCATACTTTGTGCTGTGAGTGATTTTAATTTATAATCAGCCTCATCAGGTGAGCTATAACTCTCTGTTGTTCTTGTCTTTCTATTCAACAATAAAACATACACAGGCACATGCTGGATGTAGTTTCTGACTCTAATCTTAACTCAAGCAGCTTTTGTCAACTCTGTTATCATCAGTCCAACAACTTTTATCCTTCCTGACTGTTGAGGTTAAATCAAATCTGCATACACTAGTCAGAAAATGTTACCTGTGGAGTTTCTGCTGTTGTTTCAGTGATCTTAAGGTTTAAATCTTGACAATTTGTTTTGCCATTAAAGCACAAGTCTGGTGATGTTTTACATTTTTCTTTTTGTAAACAAATCCAGACCAGAATCAATAAGGAACTGATCCTTCTATCGAGTAATGTGTGTGTGTTTTCAAAGCCTGATATTCCTCTGTGCCATTGAGCTCCAATATTGTCCCAAAACTATTAAAAGCACATCAATGAGCCACACTAATGTTTCCCTTCAACACCATGAACACACACACTGTAGTTTATTTTGAATCGATCCCACATAGACTCTCTGCTGATGCTTTTGCACCTGATCTATGGCCTATAATGGCTTCAACAAATGCACTTTTCCTCCTGTTTGAGCAACACTCGCTGAAGTCGAGAGCTCAGCTGTTTCAGGAAAGTACTTGAACTTTTTCAAAAACAAAACTATTCATCTGTAAGGTTTATATCTTTAGCAAAGCTTGGGACCACAGATCGAATAGGGAAGTCAGAAGATACTGACAGAAGGCCACACATTCTTGTTTTTTTTTCCTGACAATAACAAAAATATTGCTCACTTCATAATATAAAGTGATTCAACTGGCACTGCACAGCTGATCCCATTTCAGGATCTTTCTTCATCCTCCGCTCTTGGCCATCCTTCATGTTTAGGCAACGTGCTTTGGCTACATGTGATTATGTCAAATGCAAAATGGATGACGCGTAAACAGAAAAATCCAGAAACGGTATTAAGTTGAACCGTCCAGCTTCTTTCAACGTTTCATTTTTCTAAGAGACAGAAAGAGATTGAATCCTGGGAATCCTCCTTTTTCTCCCTCTTCTATCCTCTGGATCGGCCCTGAATCAGTCATTAAAATTTATGCCACCTCTGGATGGGAAAGGCCTGGAGGGGGAAAAAAAAAAGAGACTGATGGTCCAATGGAGAGTGATGTGAAAGAGGAGTGAGTAAGAAAGAGATGGAGCGAGCGAGCAGGAGGTCCCTGGAGAAGGATGACTTTTGAGCCGCTTCATCTCAAACTGTGGCCAGTTTCTTTCTGCCGCCTGATTCTCATCACTTCATCCCTCTCTCGACCCATTACCATCCCATTCTCCTCTTTCAACATCCACTCCTCGCCTCTCAGCGATGATATGAACGCGTATATAAAGATATCACTTCATGCAGGCCGAAAATCTGGTGTTGCCTTAAGAGCCACACAGGCAGCTTGAGCCCCGGCAGACGGTTTCTTTCCTCAAGCTGAAAAAACTCCAAATGAAAAACAGATGTCCTGCACTTTGGACTCAGACTGATAAAATTCACTCTCACTTTTTTTCTTCTTTGTCTTCCCTTCAATACATCCACTTCCTGCTCGTCTTCCTCCATTCCCTCTGTCTCACCCTCCTCTCCTTTGTTCTCCCGTCTGTCTCTACTTCTGTCTCTCTGGCAGGGGGCTGATGGTTGAATCCGGACGGATTATTTTGGCTGATCTTTTCCACATTCTGGTCCGTTGGTTTGCAGTGCAGCTCTGCTCTGCACGCTAAACACCGTCCCATAAATCAAACCTCTGTGAGCAGCTCGGAGCACTTTGCCAGCGGGAAGCCACATCAGCACTTCCTATATCTCCACCAGAAGCAGTGCTTTCTATACTTGCGAGGACATTTTAGTGACAGCTACTGACTCCTGCCCTCAAACCACAAAACTAACCCTGATCTTAATTCAAACCTCAACCCTCGTCTCAATTCCAATCCTAAAAGCTGGAAAATCTCTTCTTGCCTTATTATAAACACATTTTTAATAAACCAAAACATATTTTTTAAAACAAATTTCTAGAGTTTGAAAGTTTTCCGCAAAAGCATTGCATCATCTCAGTGAGGACCAGGAGGCACAAACAAAACTCTTACAGACTTCTGAACATATTAGGATCTGTTACTACTGGAAATCCTGGCTGTGTTGACCTAATTAAACAATCTCTCTCTTTACAGTCCTGTATCTTAACAGGAAGGAGATAATAAGATTTGACACTCGTCACCTTCTGGGTGTAAAACTTCTTTTTCAAAAAGTATCACAAAACATGTGTATCACCACTTAGAGATCAAATGACATATTTCAAAGTAGCCCTACATGAAAATGACAGTATGAAGCTTGTCTGACTGAATGATGTGAACCCTAAAATGAAAAGTATAGATATTTTGAGATTTTCTCAAATTGTCAGCTGCAGCCTGCAGCTGGTTCGCTAAAAATCCATCCTGGCCAAATACAGTTTGAGCAGACAACCAGCAGAGACCCCAGGGAGTAACTGCTCATGATCAATAAATAGTCTGGAATATAAGCACCTGTAAAATAATGGTGGTTTTGCATGTTTTTATGTATATTGAACAAAAAAAGATATAAAGAGTTAATTAAAATTAAGGTTCAGAGGTGCTGATGGGTGGATTTTTTAACCACTGGACATATTTTCCATCAATTTTAAATCACAGATATAACAACCTATATCAACTTTTTCATCAAACTCTCTTCAAAGCAAGTGAAGAAGTCGATTTTCCAAAATGTCAAACAATTAATTTAAAGGAGTAAATAAAGCCCGGTCAGACACCTGCAGGTCAGAGACTCATTACTGTGGGTCCTACTCGCTACTGCCTCCTCATAACTCCACCAGGAAGATTTTTTCATTAAAATGTGGCATTTTTGAAACACAAATGGAACATTGGAGAAATGGTTGTGGTGCAAAAACGATCTGACAAAGATGTTTTAATGCTTTTCTTCGCCGTCACCCGGAGTCAGCGCTGCTTTGCTCTGTAACTGCTGTGAATAAAGGCCGTCCTTCAAAGCAAACGACAGAGCCACCCTTCAAGTTTACTGAGGTTAAGTGTTTGATACTCGAAAGACAGACTTTGAGGAATGTGCTATTCATTTACTGCCAACATATGAGAAAATCAGTCCCTCTTCGTGCTTGCATGAAAAAAAATTAAATTAGATTAACTTAACAAAGAGAGAAAAACAAAGACAGCTAACCCAGTCTGTATGAAGAATACAAAATCTACATTCAAGTCCTTCTAATACTCATTAATGCTGTTTTTAATCTTTATACTAAGATATGCTAAGTGGCGGCTGAGAACAGCTTGTTTGGCGAGACAAGACTGCAGGATGTCTCTGAGCCCAGCAAAAAAAACCTCAAGTAGTTCTATCTGCAGACACACAGCACAGCAGCACACGCCTACTACATGATACATCCCCAAACAGTCACAGTTTGGTCACGTAATTACTCGGTTAGACTGAGAAATATCATCTCAGGGGGGTGTGTCACGCTGCGAAGTGGGTGCGTCGAGTAGTCTGCGAGAAAGACCCTTCAAGAAACTGACAAGAAGGCAAATATTCCATAAAATGTGCAAGTATTCCTTAAAAAAAATAATTAAAAAAAAACATCAATGCATATAAAGCGGCCTTAATTAACGGAGGTTAGAAACAGGAGATAGAACAAGTAAGTACAAGAACACATAAAGTACACTGTCAAGCACACAAATATAAGAGGGGGCACAGAAACATACATCTAAAAGGGAAAGAAAAAAAAATCCATTAGCCTTCGTCCGTGCAAGGGCAGGGAAAGTAATACATCTGGGTGGCCAAGCAGGGGATATGCAATAATTCCAGGACTGCACATTTTCTAGCCGTCAAAAAAAATCTATTGGAAGCCAGTGGACAGTGGAAGGGGTGCAGTGTGTGTTTGTGTGTGTGTGTGCGTGTGTTCATGCACTTGCGACATAGTCAGTACCAGGAGGAAGTTTTTAAGCCAACAGAGTGAGGACATTTTTGGAGAGTCAGGAGTTTCTGGCTGGTTCTCTCGTAACTTATAAGGGCTCTTTGAAGGTTAACACATGGTTTTAATTTTTAGGTCATGTTAGAAAAAAGGGGAAAGGTAATGCATTATGTCAGTAAGGGTCCACACAAGTTTAAAAAAATGCAAATATACTTGTGTGTGTGTGGTGCTCTGTTTGTGCAGACCACTTTTTGCTTTCAACCAGCATTGTGGGGACACTCCTGCATCGCGGGGACACTCCTGCATTGCAAGGACATTATGGCCGGCCAGTGTGAGGTCAGAGTAAATAGAAAGGTAATTCAATATGTCAATGAGGGTCCTCTCAGCTGTATAAAGACAAGTTGTGTGTGTGTGTGATGGAGGGGTAATGTACAGAACCCTCCCCCGCCTCACAGCTTAAAACCAATGTACATAGATGTAAGAGAGGAAAAAAAACAGCCAGCATAGTGATTTAAGAACAAGTTGTACATCAACTGTACACGTAGAGTCCTTGACTGTCAGGAGGCACATTGGAGGAGAAAATAGTACCTTTAACTGCCTTTACTCCTCGTCCTCCCCTACTCTTCACTGCATCCATCTATCTATCTGTCTACCCATTCATCCACCTGTCCATCCATCCATCCGACCACTTACTCATCTTTCTCTCCCATTTTGCCAGGCAGAGCAGTGCACTGCTGCTTGATGGAGACACATGCAGCCAAAAATCACTTTTAATTTTACGGGTTTTGGAGAGAGGGAATAAGGGAATAACAGGCCTGTAACTTTCACATTAACATCTAACTAAGAATATGTTCCATTCTTGCCACTAAAGCACACAGGTCTACTCTGTGAATTGTGCTGTCTTTATAAAAATAGGTTTATTAATTAAATTTTTTGCACATTGACCAGAAGAATATTTGTGTCTACAGTTCCTCTGCAGAAAAGAAAAACTGTTATTTTATTCCAAGCGGTAACCATCACTGCCTTTTCCTCTCATGTTTCTCCTGTTTTTTACTTAAGATTTGTTTTATAATAAAGGGCAGTCTTCATTTTTTCGACCTTAACTTTATTTTCTGGTAATATTACTTGTTTAAAAACTCTGTGAATATTAAAAGAAACCTCTCACTCTCCTTCTCTTAAAAGATAAATGTTGAAAGAAGAGAGGCGACATCTGAAAGCTGGAGCCCACGAGGGATCACTAAAAACTGCAGTTCCTCAAATGACCACTTGAGGCCAAAGCAAGTCCCCCTAAGCAAGTTCCCCTAAGCCCCCAACATAAAAATGGCTAAATTTACAGCAGAAATAAACATGATGAGTATCTGGTACAAGGAACAGTTTTGGTGTCTACAGCTCATTTCCATGTTCATGACAAATGTACAGGGAGTGAATTTTTACATAACTTGCTGATTTAAATTATAATGAGGCTAAAAATTCTGCATAATAAAGGGCATGGCTACTTTAACTGACTGTGTCATACAGTTATAGGTAGAAATGCATTTTTTTTCTAGCTCTAAAAAAGATGATTCAAAACTTGATGCTTCAAAAATGTCACTAAACAAACCACTGCAGATGTCAGATTCGCTCTGTCCACTATTTAATTTACTGTCTGTGGCTGCAGCCCACATTAGCTGGTCAGATAATGTCCCCCTTCTTATCTACAAGCGTGGATGCTTTCTGAATGAGTGACCAGACAAACAACCTGTGCGTGTGGGGGGGGGGACTGCACTGATAACATCAGCTGATGGTCAACAGCAGCACATTAAACTGCATAAAAACCTGCCTGCAAATGTCAAGACCAGTTGGTTTATATGCGGAAGACCTTTTTCTTCTTTTAACCACAAAATATTAAGGATATATAAAAAAATATATACAATTGAAACGATTTTTATGGCTAAAATAAAGACCTCGTCATTTTATTTGGACCTTAACACACACACACACACCCTGCATCTAATACGCACACACACCAGGCTTCTGCCACCACAGGGAGGCAGGTCAATAACTCCAAGTGTCAAATGGTTTCCTTCAAATTCAAAAGAAAGCAATTTTTTTTCTTTTTTTTTTTTTTAATTGATTGTCCCCTCCTCTCCACTTCCTCACCCCTCCCCTCTGACATCCTGTGCCGCCTTCGCTCTCTCTGAACCAATAATATGGAGCTTTTAATTTTCATACATGTCAGGACCTTGAGAATAAACAAGATGGATACACGCTGCGGGTCTCAAACGGGACCAGTGAAGTGTTTTAGCACAAACTGCTGGTCCGATATTCATCACGTTGATGTTGCCCACTTGTCTAATTCCAGATTAGCTATTGATTATCAAGAGTGTGTCGCCCCAGCAGTGCATGCAGATCCAGTTGATGTGTGCACAGCTGAACAACTCACTCAGAGAGATATGAAGATTATTGCTTTTGCGGCAGCTTGGCTAACTTACAAATCTGTCCGCTGTGACTGTGAGTTAGAAAACTAATAATGTCTTAATATAGCCGTGTCCACCCATGTGCTTTCAGACTGACCAAACACCACAGTGGCCGACCTCGCTAATTAGTACAACTTCGTCCAGAGAAGAATTAACAGCTGAAACCTCCTGCTGGAGTGTTTTGATTAGAGAGCAAATCTGCACACTTTTGTCCCTTTGTGGTTCATGATTGGAGGCCTCTGTTAAAGAGGGGGAATCAGCATCGACTCACATCGAGCAGAAAATTGCTGCTGCAAGGTTAATGGGCTGGGAGTTTGACGCGTGCTGCACTTTTTTTTGCTACACCCAAACCGGTGATGTTAAAACAGGTGTTGTGCTCGCAGAGTAAAGCTGTGATCACAGGAGCTACATCAACTAAATGTTTAAAAAAATAAAAACAAAGCAAAGCAGCAACAGAGTTTTGTTGATTTACAGTCTGGAGTTCAAAAATACATCACATACAGAACATTTAATCCCTTAAGACCCAATTTGTCCTGTTTATGTCCACCAAAGTTGCTTTGAGGTTAATAATATGATCCAGTCTGACAGCATTTAAAGTATATTTTACTCTGAATGTGTTTGCTCCAGCTCTTCATCAAATCTGTATTAAACTGCGATGTTTAAGTTCAGTGAAAAATTAATTCAAACTATTGGCTGCTTCCTTCCATCAGTGTAAAATATCCCAGATGTCTTGAGCTTCATTTTAAACTCATTTTCAAAAACTCAGCCTGACATTTCTGTTATCTTTGGACACTTATTTCATCTCCATGAGAATTTAAAATGACTTTTTGTGGGACTGAACAGTATTTGACTGCATGAGTTTGTGATTTTCTATGTTCTACTAATCTGAATTTCTAAGTTTTATCACAAGCTTACAACTATTTATATGTTGTTTTTTTGACCTGAAGCTCATCCGCCTCAGACAACTTCACATAAAAATCCATTTATTCAAAGTTCTCTCGTTGAAGACCAACCAATGATGTTGTATAATTCAAAAAAACATTTGCCATCTGTGACTCAGTTAAGTGGGAGTGTGGATAAATTTAGCTGTCAGACATGATTTCTGAATTCATCTGGGCTTTACTCCTTTTCCCTGAGCCTTGAAACCCATTAAACACATACACATTGTACTTTTTTGCTGTCAGTGTTGTTCCAGCTTCTTCACAGAGTTTGCTGCTGTTGTCGTCTCCCACATACACAAGTGTAAACAATGACTGTGTGTAAACAACGACAGTCGCTATAAACGTACTTTGAAATGTTCTTGACATTTCAAAATGTATATAAATGCTTGTAATTAAACCCGACGTTGACTTTCAGATACATTGAGATTTTTTCATAGCATTAAATACTTGAGTCACAACCAGGCCTACACTGAAACTGCTGATTTTATTTCTTTTAACAGAACTGCTTTTTTTTGCTTGTGTTATGATAGACAATATTTATTAAAAGGCATGAGAGAAAGTGTCTGAGCGGCAAAAAATAAATGCAATACATCACAGAGCCTAATATTTACCTGGAGCAAATATCTTTTGAGAACCTTTAAACATGGCAAAGGCGAAAAACACGATGTGCAAACATTAATTTTACAAGCAGCATCTCTTTTTTTTTATAATCCATGGAAAAATCTGTTGAGGTGTTGTTGGTATTCTGCAGGTTATGTTTGAGCCCGATCTTACCTCTAAAAACAGACAGTATCTTATAATAAATATATAGAGACTTCAGTGCTCCACATTAGTATGAAAATATGTATTTAAAAGGAACACAGAACATCACAGCAGTAATGCTGTGTTTACTGTCAAAGTCAACTTTCATTCAGCACTGATGGCTGTAATGATGGTTGTGGTGACATTTTCATGCTCTTCCCTATAATAAGTACAAAGTGGCCGTTATTACAGACTCCGTGTGTGTGTGTTTCTGTATGTGTGTGTAAGTGACTTACTTGAGGCCAGGTGTGACTGTGGCACAGCTGCCCGACTTCAGCCAAATGCAGTAAGGGTCCCGTGAAGATAGACAGCTTCTGTACGACAGACACAGACAGACAGAGAGACAGACAGATGGTCAGAGACGGAAACAGCTGCATGTGTGGATATCAAACTAACAGCCAAGAAATAAACAAAACTATAAAAACACAATAAATTTGAAATAAAATGTCTGCATGGTGAAAGGTTGCACAAACAGTTGTTGTTTACCAAGCATTTGTAATAGACAAAACAAAAGAGCCGTTACTGTGAACACTGAAACTGCCGCATAATACTTTATTTAAAAAAAGTCCCATATTCTTATTTTAATGTGTTTTTGCTCACAAGGCTTGTGGATGTTTTTATAAAGTATCTAAATCTTAAAAATATTAAAAATACATAAACTGAATGTGAAAATAATGTGTAAATAGCTGTATTTATGGGGACATTTAGTTGCAAACAATGAACAACAAAGATCTTAACATCACTGCAGAGGATGCAGATGATGGTACAAAAAGACAGATGGATCAGATTAGTGTTTGATTTCAGGAACTGTTTTGTTTTCTGATTGAACAGAAAGTTGTTTTGTTCTC
>JAUZTA010000030.1:2317390-2328235 GCA_034780835.1 Ctenochaetus striatus | reverse complement strand
AGAGAGAGAGAGAGAGAGAGAGAGAGAGACAGGGAGTCAATGCACCATAATTGGGGTCGTGTCACATGTTTTCTGTCAGCTTCTTTGCTTTATCATTGCAAACCTCCTCAAGTTCTGCCCACCATTCCAGCAAAACTCGACTTCCAAAATAAGGCTTTTTTTTTGCTCAACAGGATAAATCGAAGCTCTTTTACAACAGCAGGTGGGAGGTTGATTGACAGACAACACTACAAACTTTTCAACTTCCTTTTACTAAAGTTTTTCTAACTATCAAAAAAACCCCCAATATGAATCACTTTGTAAAGGGAGGCGGACACTTTGTTGTACGCAGCTGTGGAGAACATTAAGTCCATTTAGGTGCATTAAGACTCTCCATACCTTTCTGGATGAGATTATTGGCAGAGAGAACACTGCAGTTGGAGGCAGAGCCAAAAAAAAGAAAAAAAAAAACTAAAGAACTAAAAGAGCCAAAAAACTGTGGCTGAGTTTACTTTGCACGATGAAAATAGCCGAAGGAAAAGTAACCTCATACTTTTTAGATAAGTAACCTTCGACATCTTGATCGAGAGGGGAGCGAAGTGCACTTAGGCTGAGAGATGCACTAGAAGAAATCAGAGGCATGAAAGCTGTTTGGTGTGGAGATGCTGCCTTGGATTCCTTACACAGTAATAGAGATTGGGTGACCAGTGCTCACAACAGCAATAGAGGGTCTTTCAGAAAAGCCAGAATTTACTTTTGAGCCTTTTGGATGTTTAAGATTTATAGATTAGTCTGAAAAATGCACCAAGGCCTCTTCATTTGTGCAGCGTCACTCAGACATATAACCTCTAATTTCTCCGTCCATGCTGCCACATGTCTTTTATCATATTCTGCTTACTGTTGCTGCTGCTCGTGACGTGTTGAAAGTTTTTTGAACAGCATTTATTGGTAAAGTGTTGCTTGCTGTCTGTTTCTGTTTGCTGACTTCTCATCTCACCTCACTGCACATTTCTGCACATTTTGTCTGTTCGCGTCCCTCGTGTTCCTTTAAAGAGTCCGTTTGCCTTCTGCCCAGCTATCAAGTGTGTAAACAAGGACTAATTGAAATAATTGCCTTTATGCGTTGTTTATTTTGGTGATTAAATAAAGTTGAAAAGAAAAAAACAACTGTTTTATGTAATCAAATGAATACTTCTGGGGTTTTTTGGCCACTGATGAAGCTGTTTAAGAACTCAGTGGATAAAGTTTAAGGCTCTGGTAACTTCTGATGATTTTTTTTCATATTGATTGATTGAACAACTGAGAACAAAACTTAAAAAAATAATCAGGAGTAAAAACTATTGTCATTAGACCCTTTGAGCAGGATGCATAAATGATCAGATGATCTGATTTTTCAGAAGTTTTACTCACAAACTTATACAAATGCTCATCGAAAGAAAGCAGCATTTTGTGAGCACATGAATCCCATTCAGACGTTCACCCTCACAATACAAACAGAGCCGCATCAGTCGTTTTGTGATCTCAGAGTAGGAGGTGAGTGGAGATGACTGACCGGGCAGCGATGTAGAGCATGTGGTTGATCCTCAGCATCCTCTGGAAGTCCAGGCCCAGGCGGACGGTGTCGTTGTCCGACATGAGTCCCTGGAAGCTGGGGTAGAGGTAGGAGGCTGCATGGGTCGACAGATGGAGAGAAAAACAAAGTGTTAAAGTATTAAAAACACCAGACGCCTCGGCAAGGGTTGGCAAATATGATGCTAACAGTATGAACTTATACTTATCCAAAGTTCAATTAGGAATAATAAATATAAAAGCCAACTGTTTTCCATACTGAATCACTTTTTTCTAAGTTATTGGCTCAACATTTAACTCCAGCAAATCAGCAGATAAGAAATCATTACACTTTTGCAGCTGAAACAAGGTTACAGTTTGGTTTATTGTCGTGAAAATCCCGAGCGAACACTGTATGCTAATGTGCGCTCGTGGAGGTGGATGAGGAGGGGGAATAAATAGCATCCAAAGTTGCAAATGAGCTGGTTGTGTCAAAGAAGTCAGTCTGATTTAAATAGATGTCCTCTCATAAACATGTCTTAACAGACGCGTCCGGGGACTCAGCCAAGTGAGGACAGGAAACGAATCAAAAGCATCTCAATGGAAAAATCTCTCTGTCTGGTCAACCCACATTAGAAAAAGCTCTCATCTGTGTCTGATGTCAAAGTAGCTCGGTTTATCATCCACACACATGCACTTTAAATTCCCTCACACTAAACCAACCTGAAAAAGATGTTTTACAAATCTGATCATGTGGCTGAAAAAGACAAATATCTAAAATTCCTGTTTCCGCAGGCGGTAAACCTTTTCTGTACAATTCAATGGAAATCAGGTGTATTCATGTATAAATAAAAATGAGCGTGCAGCTACACAAAAACTGTATAATACGATGAACTGAAGGCTGTTGTGCAAAGAGAAAGAGTGATATAATAATTCTGAGCTGCATCATGGCCGTTTTTCATTTTTCTCCTTCTTCTTCCTCTTCTTCTTTTTTTTCCTTCTGTATAGCCATTTTCTTTTCTTTCAGTTTTTTTACTCCTTTTTACTAAAACATGGGACTAACTCACTCGAGGAGAGTATTAATTTAAACAATAGAGGATGGAGTCCAGTTCTTAAAATAACAGAATGACAGGCAGTCAGAAGATGGACATGCCTTTCAAACGTTTGCTTAAAAAAAATAATAGAGAAGAAAAAAAAAAAAAAAAGGAAGGATGCTCCAGGCAGGAATAAAATTGGCCGGCTCAATACTGACACCAGGCTGTCTTCCACATCACAGAGGCTTCCCCTGCTGTTTCCTTTTTTTTTTTTTTGAAACCAAGCACAGCTTCAGCTCAAGGCCACGGCGCTCTGGATCTGTGAAGTACTGTATTAAGTGCCCTCCAGTCTCCCATCTGACCTGGGCTGCTGCTAAATTAGCAAACCCCCGCTAGAAATAAACCACAATCTGAGATTAGTTTCTCTGCGGGGAGCCGTACTTTCCCCCCCTAAACGCTTGGTCTCGAATCGACTGTTTAAAGATTTAAATGCATAATGTCTCGCTGAGCACTGGACCTTGCTGAGCTGTCTGGTGCAGAGATTCCACCGCCATCATCGGCCCACCCTGCTACCCTCCCACGGGCGAATGAGGATTTTTAATTGCTCCTCAGCACCTTTACGTCTAAAAGTTTAAGGTGGAGCGAGGGCGCTGCTAAAGGTAAAAAATCAAGCAGCAGGTGATGGCGTCCGGAGTTATTTAAGATCACTGCCTCTGGGAGCACATGTACGCTGCTAGCCAAAAAAAAAAAAAGACAGAATCAAACCAGAGTTTTACATCCTTTAGGCTGCATTCAGACCCACATTGGCACTGCATCAAAAAAACTTGAGGCACTTCATTCATTTTAATGAGACCACTGCATTGGAACAAGGTGCATCCTGAATAAATGCCCCGGACGAAAAAATTGTAACTTAGCTCACCATTTTGCCGGCATTTCATCAGAGTTTTATGAGTGTTGGCATCAGTGGTGAGTTTTAGAGTCCTATTAAGGTCTAAATCAAAAGTTCCTGTTGGGTAAAATTGTCGGAAACAGTCCTTGGTTGTGGCAAAAACACTTGAATAACCTTGAACAACCTCCCTATCACACTGTTTGACATCAATCATCAGAACACAGTTTATGAAGCAGAAGCCTCCTGCTGAGAAATCATTTCAGGGGAAACGAGTGAAAATTTTTAGGAAAAAACTCCAATGGCACTGACTTTAATTTGGTTGGCCTCGGTATGTTTCTATCTTTACTCTCCTTCAGAATCTGAATTAGTCAGATTTCTTCAGCAAACCATAAAAAAAAAAGGAGACAAGATGCTGAGACGTTGTACATCCACCTCCCCAAAAGGACACAGTGACTCCGGTGTGATTTCACAGACTTCAGCCTGATGAAGTACTATAATTCATAATGGTCGTCTCTCACAGAGTTGTGAGGGACCTTGTGCCACACCGTCACCTGCTGGAACCAGAGGTGACAAATTGCTCTCATTACACCTGGGACGGAGCTCCACATATAGCACTATTAGCGCAGCTATTTCTGCTAATGGTTGCGTTACTCTCTTCCAGATAGATCAATTACAGCGTGCGGGCCATGGTGTCAGCGCCCTCTTAAATCAATTATGGGCCATTACATTTAGTAGCCCGGACCTCTTCTGTGGACCTCCCCAGTGATTGGGTGCCATCGCTCGGGTCCTGAGGGTGGTCCGACGAAGCGGCGTCTTCACAGTGATCCTCCTCAGTCAAAATCTTATCTTAGCGTCTGGTGCTGAACTCAGACGTTTTACTGTCTTGAGCCACAGTCACATGCAGGGCTGCACAATAATTCAATATTAACCGTAATGGATTGTCATTTTTAATAAAGTGATCATTGCATTACTGCATTATAGCACATTTTATCAGAGTTAAACACAACAATGTTTGCTGTGGACGCTTTTGCTTAAGATTAGTGAAAATGTTATGTATGTGATTCAGCTAATATTGATGTTAAAGTGGTGGATATCAATTTTTATATTTTGCATCTGTAATTTGGCCTATGATTCCCAAAAAATTATGAATTCAGGAATAAGCAACAGGTTTAAAACAAGATGGGTCAGAGCAACAAAAGCCTTAGTGTGCTCAGGAACATGTCATAAAGCCACTGTCAGCAAGCAACTCTAATGCAACTGTTACACAGCATCCCATCTTTTTTGCTATAGATGTTGGAAAAAAATTAATCCGTTCTTTCCCCTCACAGTTTTGCGCCATGTTGTATTCACGCTAATCCACAGTAGACAAAAAACAGGTGCAATTATAAATTCCTCTGTACTGAAATTAATCATTTTGGACAGCTGGATTAAACTAAATTAAAGAGATTAAGGAGCAAAACGTCCTGAAAATATTGTTACTTTTTTTTAATACTGATTTAATCCTTGTACTATTGTACTCGTCACATGTACGCGCGCTTGTTCTCTTTGGTCCTAACCAACTTAGAACAGTTTACTGTATCTTTGGTCTTTGATTAGTGTAAGTTTAACTTAAAATGAGGATGTTGAAAGAGTTACAGCTAACAATTATGTTGAAATCCTTGTTCTCGTACCACAAAAGCTTGCAAGTTTAATATAAGACCCTCACAGTTTTTAAGTTGTACTTCAGCTTCCTCTGACAAATGCTTTCATGCATGTTTCTTGGCATCGCGTCCTCAGTTGAATTGGCTTTTTCTCACCAAGGCAACAAAACAAGACTGAAGGAAATCAAAATGCGAGCAGCTGAATAAACCTCCTCAGATTCACCCGCTGCAAACATGCACTTAAGCACATCCGCCTATCAAAGCTGTGTTCCCCAGTGATGAGATATAATACCTCAGTGACCCTCCGTTTACTTTAACATCTACTTCTGCAACAAAGATCACCATGGCAACACATCAAATTGTAACCTTACATTCTCTGCCCACGACGCTGATTGGTTCCAGGTCTTGTGGGAACGGCATGGCTCCGGAGGACAGCTGAGGTAAGAAGGCGGCTAAGGTGAGCGCCAGGATGGCTGGCAGGACGGGCGGAGGCGAGCTGGGCATCAGCCTCATTTTGGCGGATGATGTGACTTCACCAGAAACACATGGCCCACGGCAGATTGACCTCCCACCTGAGAAGAAACACAAGGCCATCAGGGTTAGGACAGTTAGCATGTCAGAGCCACATCTGTGTTTGAATGATCACAGCTGGAGCTACAGCAAGTTGAAATATATTCCAATACTCCTACCCATCAGACTGTATCCTTAACCTTAAAATGATTGTAAACATTAAACTGCAACAGTTATGTGACTTCAAGATGGTGGCTATGTCCCTTTTAGCATAGTGACAATGTGATTAAGTGTCTGCTGAACCAACAAGATCTAGGAGAATAGACAGATACATAAAACAGAGGTAGAAAGAGTTGGAGTGAGAGTCACAGATGAGAAGGAAACAGTCATGAGAGGAAGCCCTGACCACCGGGACAACAACCTCATTTCCTGCCAACCCATGTCACTGGTCTTTAGTGCAACTGAATCTCTGACCCACCAAGACGCCGGGCCCTGATGGTAGCATTAACTGTTCAGGTTAAAGGTCTGTGTGTTGAAACAGCATCTTTAGAACAACTTGATGAAGGTCTCGAGCTGGAATTCATCGGTTAGCCAAAGATTCTGTTTAATATTTCCTCTCAGACTTGAAGGAAATGATGGCTGCCAAACTGAGGCTTCATCCACGCTAAGATTTCACATTAAAATGCAGAACTTTTGCCACGTTTACTGCAGGAGTGCACACTACTCTGGTGCTTTAAAACCCTCCGGAATAGCAGACTTCTGGAAACACGATGTTGATGCTCGCAGCAGAAAATGAAGCCTGAAAAGTCTAATCGGTAAAAAAATCAGACTAACAATGAAACAGGACAAATAACAACTACTTCTGCATGGTAAACATAAAATATAAACATAGAAAATGCTATAACAGCTATAATATTTACAATTTTGATCCAAACAGATGTAAACCCAGTGGCACTCAGATTAACATTCAGATAGATGGTTCAGGGTTCAATTCCTGCCTGATTTAGTGACTTTGTTTAAAGAGCTTTAACACTTTTTTTTAATAATTAGACACAAAAGGAAATGTTTTTTTGTCAGAAGCTAAACAAAGAGTTAACGGTGGAAACAAACTTTGTCAACAGAAGAGCTAAAGATGAAGATGCTACAGAAACCACAAACTGTTTTTTTTTTTAGAAATAATCTCACAGCAATAAAAAAAAGAAATGACACACAATGAAAACACATTCATCTGCATTATGTCAAAGTCATAGATTATACTTTTCAGTCAACTGTTTGACAAAGAGTCCTGAGTATAACTCCCATAAAGAAAGTTTGGATTTAAATTGACACTGAGTGTCTATGTGGAAATAATGAACAGCTCTGGTTGTTGTGCATGAGTCTGAGATTGAGCACAAATGTTAATTTCCACATCTGTTGGATTTCTGAGGGAAGAGACGGTGACAGATGGATGGCAGAGGGATTTGTCGGAACAAACTTTGAACTGCTATGACCCGCGCTCACCGCCAACTTATTAAGAGCAATATGTCCTCTACGGGAGTTCTTACAAGACGGCCCAAGTTTATGTACTGTGTCGCTTGGCAATTAGACTTGGGCCACATGGTTTTAAGTGGGAGCAGAAAATTAAGTCAACAGAGACATGAACTGTCATCAATATTGATAACAGTCTGCCTCATTTAAATGCAGAGGAGAAAGCTGCATTTAGCAATGAGGTCAAGTGATGATCACAACGCCATAAATCGAGGGGAGTGGGCGGCTGTCTGTGTGTGTTTACTTTGTGAATTACAACAGCTTGTGTGTCTCGCCTTAGGCGATACATGAGGACAATATACCTGATGGATTGGCCTCATATGACATGATTTGGATGTTTTTTTCCTGCCAAGGAGGAGTCATTTGAACAAACAGATTATGTTATGTGGTATCACAGCGAGAGACAAATCCTCGAGGAGGAAAAAATCCCATAAAATGTCAAAAATATTTAGAGCAGAAAGGTTGAGAAAACTTTGGTCAGGTGAACATCGACCTACCTACAAAACTGCTGTAAAA
Organism: Ctenochaetus striatus; assembly: GCA_034780835.1. NCBI lineage: Eukaryota > Metazoa > Chordata > Actinopteri > Acanthuriformes > Acanthuridae > Ctenochaetus > Ctenochaetus striatus. The sequence continues at coordinate 2,320,592 of JAUZTA010000030.1, read as the reverse complement.
CACCCTGCAAAGAGACTCACATACCAAACAATCTACAAAACTAGTTCAACTCTGACTTCAACGTGTACAGACAGCCATCCAAAACATGAGCAGCACATCGAGGGAACATTATATCTCGGCGAGGACGGAAGGCAGAGATCATTCATTAACAACCCGGGTGCTTAGCAAGACCGAGGCAGCCAGCAGAGTGTGATGATGATGCATGCAAAACAAGACAACCATGGTGAGTTCAGGAGCTTATGCAAGACCAGTCATATACCCTGAAACTCAAGCCATCACTTGTAGTATAAGCTGAGACACACCGTGCAGACCTGCAGACTCTTGATGACTTCATCACTATCCTGAGCAAATTTTATGCCTTTAAAGTAACAGTTTGCTGAAGCTCTGAGAAAAATACCTGCTGACGAGAGGAGAGCAGCGAGGCTTGACACGAGGCTGTATCAAATTCAAGATTAAGAGCTGATTGCAATGCAGCACCACTAAGAAAATGGTGTCAGTGAGCAGCAATATAAACAGACGTAGATGTACACGCCACGGTAAACAACACTTTTTTTTCTTTTGGCTGCTTGTTGCTGTAGAACCGGTTAGCATGAGCTGCCATGGCCCTCGGCCATTTTCCACGGGGAACCAAGCAGAGGAGGCCAAGTAGGAACAAAGGTTTGTGTTGATGTGACAACAAATGAATCAGTCGACTCCCTGAACAATGCAAGGAAATGCTGTGTCAGAATATGATCCTTTATAATCAGAGCTGGATTGATGTTTGGAGAAATACTCCACTTTAAAGACTCAGATTTTTATGTTTATGGACTGTGTGAATGAGGGTTGTAAACAGAACCTGAACCACTGAATGCTCCATCAGATTCTCTGTTCAGATTATTTACTCTGAAGACTCGACCTATTTTAAATGGAGATCTTATTACTTACATTTTCTTTTTAGGGTGTGTAAAGACATTGAAACATGAGCTTAATCAGAAAAAGAAAAGTCAGGAATTAAAAAAAAGCATCAACCAGGCATCTGTATCAAAGGTAAATCATAGACACCTGGTCCAGGCTACATCACAGCATTTCATGGTGCCATATTAGGTCTGTTTGTCATATTTTTAGTTAATAACTGGTAAACAACTATATTTAGCTAAATCCTGATATAATTTTAATTAGACTTCATTATGCAGAAAGTGAGTGATTTAACAAAACCTTAACAAAGCCAATATTAAAGGCTAAAGCTGTGACACAGTTCTGTCCAAGCTCTGGCATTGTCCTGAAAGAGCAACTGGAATGAAATGGCTGCTTATTTCATTTGACCTTTTCTGCACAAATTGGCACAGCAGAAACAAAAACACACCTGCTGTCACCAGACTCCCGTGTTTACCCCCAATGTAAATTTGTCAACAATGCATCTCCCCTCTGGAATTCTGAATGTTCTTAATTCAACCTAAAAACAAAGTCTAATCAGTTAATGGCTTTCTGTGCGGTATGATGAGGGAGTGGACGGCTGATGGGCTGACAGCTGTTGAAGGGAAATAAGCCACTGCTTATCCCATCTCATGTTTGCCCTCTGTGTTCTGCGGGTTCGGACGGGAGGGCTTGGATCATTTTGTTTTTAATGAGCTGGACTTGTTAAGCCATCTGGGTGACATTGGCAGTTGGGTTTCTGGAACGATGAAGCTCTCAATTGATTATCTGACATGCATTTGGCTTAACCAACAGTGCTGCGTCTGTGGATTGATAAGATGTATCCACATAGCATGTTGAAGTCTCAAGGCCCTAAAGTGCATTAATACAGACAAAAGATAAAATGATACGGGAATCTTGATATGTCTGTCCATAAAGTCATTTTAAATAATACATATTTTAAAAGTAAATATGTTCTGAAGTCCTCACTTTGCAAGGAATAATAGCCCATAAGTGTCACAGTTAAAATCCTCAATCCCAGTTTTATTCTCAATCACCTGCATTGCAGATCTGCACCTGTCGACATCGGGGACATTTATTTTCTGCAAACACCTGCAGCACAAAACTTAACAGCAGAGCATAAACCTAATGGACAGTCACCGTCTAATGTTCCCTGACCTCACCAGAGCTTCAGAGATGGTCAGACTGATCCACTTACTTTTCAATAGCTACAGAGTAGAGGATACCTTTCGCCTCACACCTCTGTGCACTTGAAAATCTCTCAGCCCCTCGGCTGTGAAAATCTTTTAGCCCCACTATCCTCCCACTCTGACACAGTGGCAGTAAAAACTGGACAGCAAAATGAGTGAGCGTATCCCCGGCTTCCTCGACAATTTCAGACACAATTAGTCACATTACTCTCTTCTGTCCAGAGGCCGTTACAAAACAGCTTTCAATGCAGGGAGTTGAGATAACAAAATGAATAAAGTGACCAAATGACAAGTAAAATGTGAAGCATGTTCAAGGACACAATACTTCCGTTTTAAATTGTATTGAAGCTACAAAGATACTATTTATCAAGAAAGGTAGATGAGCAAAAGGAGGACCAAAAAGACAAACCCCGGGTTTAGGATATAATGGAAGGGTAAGGATGCTGTATTATTCATGTCAATCATCAACATATGAAGCATTGTGGTGGTGCCTGTAGTTTAAATAAGGGTTTATAGGTGCCATTTTACATCATCATCTCCATGACAACATTTTTACCTCCACTGACCTGAAAAACAAATTCTCTTCTTCACTGTGGTATTAAGATGTCTTTAGAGAGGCACATTTCCGTGTGTAACACCTCATATGAAAAAAAAGAAAAACAAATAAACAAAATAAAGTCTTTTATTAGTATTAGGAAACAACAACAGGATGTCAAGTTGTCTAGTTTTTTTATTGCCTTCCTGACCTGTGTACACAAAGCTTCCTGATGATTCTCTGTTGTTCTCACAACAACCACATGAGAATTTAAATGTGACAGGAAGAAAAACAACACATGATATGAACGGATGATGGTGAAACAAACATTTCATTGTGGAGGCCTGAGCCATATTGTCCCTCCCCACGCTCCTTTTGGGAAGGTTCATCAGACCACCGGTCTCACTGCAGTCCCATGACACTAATCGCACAGCATATCAGCATCTGCACAGAGCTGCTTTTCTCTCCCCTCTTACATCCATCCCAAAGTTCACTTTGCACAATCAAACATAACAGATGATGCCCAAAAACATTTTTTTTCTCAGTACTGTAAATAAATAGTTAG
>JAUZTA010000030.1:2288131-2299333 GCA_034780835.1 Ctenochaetus striatus | reverse complement strand
CACTTACCAACAAACATTACTGCTAAAGACCGTGCAAAACAATTCCCTGATGTTCTTCACAAAAGCTGTTAAAAAAAAGCTAAACTGTTTAAAAAAAACCCCAACTTTTTAGTAATTTTCACTGTCTCCTGCAATTTCATCGCAACAAATATGCTTAAAACATTGCAACTTACACCACAATTTTTTAGAAAAGCTGCTGCAAATTCAGGCATTTTAGGCCACAACAATCTTGAAGAACGCCCATGAAATACTGGAGGGACTGGCATCCTATTTACTTAAATAAGACATTACCTTTAGAGTTGACAACAAATTTAAAATAAAGGTCTTGACGTGTCAACTTACTAATATGTCCGATAAACAACTGCATGTAAAGCAGTTTAACGTAGTTTTTCACTTAATTTAACAATTTCTTGCCACTACTAAAAAGGCACGGTGAGGAAACTGACAAATTAATTATATTACCATGTAATCCAGTTACCCATTCATCAAACTGACCTGTGCTACTTTCTGCCGATGGGTCAAGAGATCCAACACTGTTTGTTCTATTAGTAAGTTTCATTTCTAAATTTTTACCTCCTAAGCTGAGACACTATTTCTCATTGCAGCTCCACATGATTTCAGCTAAGAAGGGTGTATTTTTGAAATCCCTTCCCAACGCAGCTGCAAGGAAAAAACCCAACTGGGGAATATTTTTTTTCACATCCCTGGGACACAGCCTAATGAGCAATGCCAGTCCTGTCAGATAAGCTATGATCTTACCAGAAGTTATATTGCAATCAAAAACACCCATGGGGATTTTAGTCAAGCTTTAGCAAAGCCTCATGGGTAAATGCTGTTAAGACAGCCGCTCTGTAAATAGAACAGCCTGTTTACATATACAGGCTTCTGACATGTACAGTACATCAGTGATGGTATGTCGCTCTGTTGTAGGCTGTGTGTCCCAGCAGCCTACCATTAGTCTGAGCTCTGGCTCTCTGTCAAATCCCTCAGCATCCCTTCGTCCCTCCAAGCGGAGCCGAGCGGAGCGCCTCTGACAGTCAGCAAGCGCCTTCGCTGCACCCATCATTGATACTAATGGGGACCGAAAGCTGGTGTAGGGTGGTGTGTGTGTCAGAGTTCGCCCAGGCGGTGGGGCTTTTTGCATATGGGGGTAACCGAAGTCAGGATTACACAAGCCGAGCATGTGCGGTTGCTGCAGCGACATGGAGATCAATTCATGTCACTGCAGCAAATGGCATGACAACCAGTCTCCTCCCCATCGCCATCTGCCTCCTCTGTGCCAATTTGTCACAGCACATCCAAGTGTGGCCATGCCCTCATTTAACATTGAGCAAGAGCATGACTCGGGGAAGAACACGAGAAAGAAAAGGGAAGAAAGAGGAGAAAATAAGGGCAGTGACAAAGACTGCAGCCCCAGGGAAGACCAGTGAGACAGGTCAACTAGAGTTTATCAGGGAGCAAAGACAAGAAATATACACCAGGGGTCCAAATTACACACCTGCAATACCATGGATTTAAATCTGGACCAGAACATCCCTTTTCTCTGCCAATCAGTCTTATCGGAGCTTTTTCGTGCAAAGAAAGAAAGGAAAAGAAAGTGCCAAAAAAATAACAAAAGCAAATTGAGACAGCTGCATTCTCAGTGTGAGCGTGGCACAGATTTGGAGGAATGTTTCCTTAATTTGGTGGCAGAGAAGACAGTTGCTAAAAAAAGGCACCTGCAGCGAGGTTGTGCTCTAACAGAACACAGTTACTGTGTTATTTTAATATTGTGCCTAATATTGATGCTGAAGTGGCTATCAGTCACATTATGCAGGTTTGAGAGTGCAATCCTGTGCTTGTAAAGTTGAGCAAATCCAAACAAAGCAGGTTCGTTTTTCGTTTCGGTATTCAAAAATCTGTTGTTCATGAGTAAATGCTCATGCATCCAAAATATGCATCAAACTGTGTTTCACTTATGTGGGAAGGACACAGTGCCTGCATTGTCAAGTGAGTGGGTGACAAGATATGAAAGCAATGCCACTCAGTGTCTTTCTGCCTCCGTCTCTCCCTCACATTTTTGGCACGATAATACCTCTATTCAACTCAGCGGTCTGATCATGTTTCACGCCTGTGCACCCGCATTGACTGCCGTTCTGTCCCATTTCACCCCCTTTGATACGTCTTTCTGTCATCAATAATGACAGGCAGAAAATGGCTGGCCACATCGGGGCCCTCGTGCCACCATGATGCCAGAGATGCAGTTCACACACACACACAAACACACATGCACGCACGCACGCACGCTCGTCTTACCGAACCATCATGTATTGTTTTCCTGCTGTCAGCAGTGAGCAAAAGCAGAAGTGGTGGGCTTCCAGTTACTCCGACTGACGCAAAGTAGTCCACAATAGTCCCATGTTGCACATATGCATGGCCAGCCAAAAGAGGGATCACTGCACAATAGTGGCGCTTTGAAAGGGCCATGAATAAAGAGATCTCCCAACGTGAGCATTTGTACTGTCAAATAGCTGCAAATAAGATCTCATGGGGAAAAGGCCACAGCTAGCCCTGAAAAAAAACAATGTGTTATTGTTACATGCAGTATTTCTACTTGTTTTTTGTCTACATGGAAGTGAGAGGCAGAGCTGTGAGTATCTCTGCTGCTGCAAGACTCTTAAAATCATGACCTGCACTGGCTTACAACCAGGTATTTGTGTAATAGAGAATGGCCATTTTAGCAGCAGACAGCTTTATCTCCATATTTGTGAACGATCTGAGCCTCATAAGGTGTGAACTTGAAATTATAGCACATAAATATGTTATTATTTCCTGCAGTCATCTCAACAGCCCGCAGCATTGTGTGAAATTCCTATGATTGGGTTTGTGAGTGTGAATAAAAAAAATAAGAGTGAGCTAAAGATGGAGCCAGAACTTCATATTACCAATAAAATCATATAAAAGTAACAATCACATATATGCAAGAATTGCACCAATAACATATTAACCTAAATAGTCTGATATTAATATTTTACAATAATGTATTGATTTACAAAGTGAAACCTACTGAGAATTACTATCTGAATTTGCAGCTTCCTTCACTTTAATAGACTTTATATTGATTTTAGCTCATTGTTTTTCTGTGCAGTCACAAATTTTCGGTTTTAGTTCGCTCTCACTGCTTCTATAAAAGCATTTTTTGCCACAGCAAGCGGTTGTTTCCTGTGAAAAAGCTCTATCATCCACTGAAAACCACTGCTTCACGGGACACAGACAAATAAAAATACAGCAAATAGACAAGGTAAGAAAATGGCTGGTGAACATAGTGGAGCATTTAAAAGCAATAGAGATAGATTTCCCAAAGGAAATTGTGGAGAAATAAAGAACAGAGCAAAAAGAGAAGGATTCTTAGACACAAACGGGACAGCGAATTAATTCTTAGGTTTTTCTATAATTGTTGGATGAGTAAAATATAGTAAACTTTTGGCTGAAAAGTTTGCATGATCAGCTTTAAAGGTTATGATGTGTCAGTATTGTGCTCATAATCAAAAAGCAGCTGAAGCTGTAAGTATGGCAACATTAAAACCAAAAAAAGTAAAGGAAACGGCTTTGATTAAGGATTAATATTGAGTTTCCTAATTGTGTATTGTAGGCTTGCTGTCATGAATATTAAATAACTGATTTTAGAAGTAAGCAAAAGGGATCCAGCACTCTTAATATACAATCAAATGCTATTCTGTTTCTTTAACGGCCTTATTTTCTCATCCAGCTTGAAACGATGGATAAAAGGGTCAGACAACACACAGACATGTTTTTGTATTCTGTTTTTACTTGAGCTGCAATTACTGGTTTGAAGAAGTTGGTGCTCGGTTGTTTGCTTGTTCGAGTGGTAATCTCTTTTTAAATATCTCAGTGATTGTGATATTCAGCTATACAGTCATATATTCAATATTATAAAGAAATATGTAGAAATGAGACCATGTTTTCAGGTGCAGTAACTTAGTGTGTGTTTTGTGGGACGTTCCTGAAGTCACAGCAATCTTTGTTTTGCACAAATACCACAAGCACTTTGTTAACATTTTAATACACTGTGCAAATCCTTGATTAAAAAGCTCACTTTCTAACCCTTTACCCAAAACCACAATGAAATCAAAAAGCATACAAGCAAAAAAAAAATATGGCAAAGTTCAAACAAACAAAAAAAAAAAACAAGAATCATAACTGAACTTACAGACAAGTTTTGCAACGTCCGACAATCCACCAATCTGGCAACCTTTAGCTCCTACTTCTTACAGGAAGTGACCTCAGTAGGGTGGGGCCAGGGGCTGGGGGGTTTGGTTGGGATGCCAGGGGTTGAAACCCCCAATGAGATCCTCCCCTTAAGAACTTTTAAGTCTTCAAAAACTTCCTGTGAGAACAAACACAGAAAAAAACAACAAAAACATGAGAACGGACAACAACACGGGAGGAACAGCTGGGCTGCAAACACACGGCTGGAAAACCTCAGGGGTTTGTCTCTTCTGCTTAAACAGGGCCACTGACCCGCAGAGTCCCGGTGGAGAGGGGGTCTACGTCCCCTTAGTGTAATCTCCTCAGTCACTCTGTTGTCATAACATCACAGCTAACACAAGCAGTGAAGCCGTAAATAAAGCCAGATGTGCTGCGTTAAAATCCCAAACATGGTGTCAATAGCAAATACAGAGGAGGTGTTTAGTTCTGGGTTTTTTTTTTTACTTCCTAATATTATTACAAATACTACTAAACTATTTACTTTTGTACACACATGCCACTATAACTGAGCTATGCTTAGGTGATTTTGCATAATTAAATTCAACAAGTGTATGATATTAAAGTGTGTGTATGTTTATGCGTGCAAGACGTTATATGGAGAAAACAAATAAAGGCAAGCCATCAGTTCAGGGTTTTTTAGTTCCCATGTCCAAACCTTCGCCCACACTCTTTGTGTATGCATACAAAGTGTCAGCAGTCTTGCTGTAGACCAAATACGCCATGTGGTTCAACATGCCTACGCTTATGGTAAACTGTGTGGGCACTCCATCCAAAAACATGTTTTCATAACTGACAATATGGAGGGAAATATTGTGAAAAGTAGCAGAATTAATGACCCTTTGGACATCTGCTGCAAAGAAAAGCAATGCTTAAAAAAAGAAAGAGCCTGAAAAACAGCATGCTAGAAAGGTATTAGTGACACGTCCTCACTTTTATTTCTGACCTATCTTAACCTAAAACATCATCTGCAGCTGTCTTGGCCTCCCCAGCGTCACCCATGTGAGCAGTTTTTTTTTTTCTTACAGGCTTCTCAGTTCCCTCAACATTCATCATGTTTGCTGGCAACTTTTTTTGGGGGACTTTTTCAAAACTTTCTTCATTCGCCTGGAGCTTGTCTCTAGTCTCAAGAGGCTCATTCATGTGGCATGGCTGGGGTTTACGCCAGCACTACTATGTCGTTAGCACACCTCACTGACTGACTGCACTGTCATCCTTTAACCCACCTCCCCACAGAAACACCACAATCACAACGCAGAGGAGAACTCATAACAGATGGAACTTCCTGTAAATCTATTCCTGTAAGTTCAGCAGCCTCGATACATATAAACACACACACACACACACACACACACACACACACACACACACACACACACACACTGGTGGTCTCTGATGATCAGTGGTGACTAATGGCAAGTGGTCCATGGATTTTCTGTAACTCAGCTTACCCTCCTACACAGACGGTTTCAGCTGCACACATCTTACACCAACACCCTCATGGCACACAAATGAGGAGTTTGTGTAGGGGAGGTGGAGGTTGTGACCACGGAGAGATTCCTCACATCCCATTGCCATGGATAAAGCATGTCCAGCTCACTGACTCACACTCACACTCGCGCAGCACAGCAGATGAGCTGCATTGCTTTCCCAATCCCCCCTGAATGAGGCAGCTGACTGCAGCTGCTGTGAGCTCAACACCACCGCTGACTCCCATCATGGCTCCATAAAGCCACCAAAGGCTTGTAAACACTTAACAACCCCAGCCTTCTGCAAATTAAGCAGAGCAGTGTGACGGCCTTGGCGCGTCGGCTTATGGTGACTTAACCTGCGTGGAGTAAAGACGGACGCGGCTGGTCGGTGGAAAGGTTATGACCGCCATGCCAAATGACACCAGGTCTTAGTCATGGGAAGAGGCCTGGTGGAGTAAAAAGAGTGATGTCAACTCTGAAAAGCCAATTGAAGATTTCTGAGCTCCATTACACACAACTTCTGACCGCTTCCTTCCACCTTCCCACACATCGGACGGGCCACAGCTGCTTCTCTTGTCAAAAATCATTGGCGTCAAAAGAGCCGAGAGATTAGGTCAAAATCGATATCACACTGTTAATATCTTTTTTTCACTGCCAAAACACAGATGGAAGAAAAACTGAAGCAAAAACATGGGATGTCTTGGCGAGGTGTTGGGTCACCTGAACAGAACTAATGCTCCTTTTTTATAAAGTCATCATTCTTCCCAAAGATGTTTCTTTATTTGGTGTCTCAGAGAATTTTCTGTGTAATTTTCAGGCTCAGTGTCTCCCACAACTGTTCAGATAATCAGAGAACTGGTGGACTACTCGGCTTAATTCATGCTTGCAATGACCCTTTGTGTCTGATGTGGAAGCATCAAATTGGTTGTGTTTCCCTACTCATTTATTTACGCCTTTTCTTCGTCTTTTGAATTTGGACACATGATCGCATCATGATTAGATTCTTCTGTTGGTTAAAACTGAATTATCTTTAAAACAAAATAAAGACTTAACAATCCAGATGATTAACAGCCGCTGGCGGCGCAGAAGTTTAATGAATTAGGGTTTGCGGATTCGGTTACAAAGGGCCCAGTGTCTGCTCGTTGGACGTGGAAAGTAAAAGCGAACCATTGGCAAAGAGGTTTGGTTGTTTGTTTCAGATGGGTTTTTCCCCGAAGCCTGCACAGAGTAGGTTTCCAAAAATCGATTTCTGTGACTGAGATCAGCTGGTGGGGATTGTTATGAAGCTCTGTTAACTTCAGCTGCTGGGGCTATTAGACTGGATGCTCGTATAACGCATGGGAGATGAAGGATAATGCTGCCGTGATTGTTTCATTGCCACACTGTGATGATTGTGCCCCAGCGTTAGTGGCGTCCTATAATTTCTAATCCAATTTTCTAGAAATAGTCCCGCAGAGAGGCCCCCTTATCCTGCCATAATAGTTTTGAGGTGAGCCCCATTAACCAAATGAGCTTTTCGGAGCACAACATTCCTATTAACACCACTCATACAATCCCTCATCCCCTTCAAACAAGCACCATGAGCTTCCCTGCAGACCTCACACACCACCCAACAAGCGTCTCACTTTTCAGGATTTCTGCATCTATTCGACCTCCCTGAGCAAGTTTGACGAAATCCTTCCCTTACCACTTCTACCCTAAAGCCTGCTAAACAGATTCATCCCACACAGACTGACATGCAGCATTCACATCTTCACTCCTGCTTCTCTGGATATTTCCCTGTAGGCCTGAAGTGCTCGCTGGGTTGTGGTAATGATCAATGGCCCCTGGCTGCGGGCGTCAGGGGGGCCCTGGGCTCCAGGAATGGAGGTATTAATAATGCAAGGTCCAGGCCTGTCATATCCTCCATTAGCGCAGAGGAGGCGGGAGGCCCAACGGCTGATTGATTACTAATTAGATTAATTGCAGTCTTTTAGAAAAGGAGGAGAATGTAATAGACCAGGGGTCTGACAAGTGTGAGGGTAGAGGAGTCCGGCCGGCTGAAAAATATCCACTAACACTGTTCAAGAAAAGGACTTTTCAAATAAGAATATACAATATGTTTCCCCTCTGAGATGAGCGTACAATTCAGGAAAGAATAGCTCAAGTCTTTTTGTAATAAACAAGAATTCAATCAAAGTCCAGCTGACTACCTATTACTGTAAAATGTGTAATAAAATGCTCAATTCCCTGCAGGCTCCTGTGTACAAGAGAAAGAAAACGACTCAGCTGTAGTGACCACGCTGCCAGCTGAAGAAGATACTGGTGCTATTTCCCATTTTCATTTGAGACAATTTCCCCCTCCTGTTCCCACATTTATGTCTTGTTAGCCATCGCTATCTGGAAAACATGACATGATAAGGCCCAGTGCTCTCCAGTTTTCATGTAATGTGTGTAATGATAGTGTTGCTGAACACAGCCATTTGCTAAAGGGTGCAGTGGTGTGGGGAGATTGAGTTCCACTACATCTTCCCGCTGTCCTTTCGAGATAAAACTAATAAAACACACATCAAAGCTACATGGCATTTAAGTCTGAGAGACAAACGTCTAAAGGTAAAGCTGCTAAATGAATCTTCAGATATGTTCATCAACATGTTTTCACCCACATTTTTAAAATGTTTTAATTGTTGCTCTAAATTTTATAGTTCAGACCGAAATTAGTTTGCTAATATTCCAGACTGATACTTGCCTTTAATTAAAGTCAATTACTGGCCACTTAGCGTCACTGAATAACCTCCAACATGATAAATGTGATGTGTTTTTGTTTGAGGACATATTTATTGCAGAATTGATCAGGACTTAACAGTCTGTTGGCAATCTGTGCAAAGTTGTTAGACTTAATTTCAATTATCCTTGATTTAACAATGTAAGTGTCTCACGGTCAAAAAGTTTTTTTTATTATTAAGTTTTTTTTATCCTTATATTGGCATTTTAAAAAAAAAACTTTGAAAACTTTATTAAAACTGGCATGAAGCTTAAAAATTCAAATTATTCAAGCTCTGTATCAACACCGCTGCTGCAATTACTTCTGCCAAAATCACGTCTTCATTCCCAACAAGTGGCGAGGGAGGCATGCATGGATGAGTTTCTGAGTATGAGACTAATTGGCACATTGGTATGGCCACACTCATTACATACACCCACACTCAACATAAATAGCCTCACACTTCTGAGAGGATAATGCCTTCCAAATAGGGAGCTGCATTATTTGCCTCAGCCTGCCTCTGCATCAGCAGACCGTGGCGAGTCGCATCCTGCTCTGCTGGCTCTCGCCAACCTCGGGGGAGAATGCTCCCAGCATGCATCGGTACATTCAGCACATTAAAATGTGCCGTTTTCGGATTCTGGATTATTTCAAAGAAGCCTATATGAGATCCAATGGCTCAAATTGAAAATTGTTTAAAAAAAAAATAAGTAAAGGGCAAGGTGATTATGCTGCATTGGAGTCTGTCTCTGCTATCAATCTCACAACTTCGAATAATGCCATCAGTAAAGGGGGGGTGGACTGCTGATAATGTGCTTCGTCAACTTAGGACCTGCATTTCTGGACCCCTTATTTCATGTCATAAATCATGAGGAGACTAGTCTTTATCACCATCTCTGACAGTGAGAGGGCTTTACACTTTCTTGTCACAAATGAGTTCTTGAGGGGCCGTCAGGATGAAGTGGAATATTAGACTTATTAATGATTCTGCTCTTTCATCCTGCTGGGAGGCAGCAATGAGTCAGTCCCTCATATCTTAAAAAAGTTCATCTCTGCTCAGCTCCACTGCTGTGGCAGCAACTGTCTGAAGACGGAGTTTGGTTGAACTGCCGACTCTGGAATCTGTTCCTACATCATCCCAAAGGACAATGAAGCCAACACATTCAAGCGGCTTCCAGAAACTGTCATTTGGCCTCTTTGATCAGAAAAAAAAAACAAAAAGGGAGGATAGAAAATAAAATGGCATCTAACTTTGAGAATTTGGATAAAATCATGAAAAGGAGAAAAACAAACAAATAAAACTAAGTTCTTTTGATATTGTTGAAAGAAAGCAGGTATGATTGCACAATTGAATTCTGCCATCTGCCTCTGATTTCCATGGATTAATCCCTTGGATTATGTGAAAGGCCTTAATTTCTGATTTCCTGAGTTTATTTTGACACTAACCTCACTGGTTTTGAGAAACACCTGCATCCAACTGAAGGCAGAGGTAAATAATCAGAATTATGCTCAATTTTCATGTCCAAACAACCCAAAACCTTTATTCTCATGAACTGCTATTTGAAGAACTATAAGGTTTTTTCAGCTTGGTGTTGTCTGTGTTTGTTCCCCCGTCTAAAGATCTGTGAAGATTTGGGAGATTAGTCCACTGATCTATGGAAATGCCATGCTGTTTTTAGGCATTAATTCTGTACACGACGAAGCAACAACAAAGCCTTATAAAGTGGCAGATCACCGTTTGAGACCCTGGCTGCATTATAGGTCAGTCTGTCACATGCTTCCTTTTTTAGAGCTGCAAAGTTTCTGTGCTTTTGTGGAAAACTTAACCTAAGTTGAGGCTGTTTTAAGGGGTAAAATAATTTAGATCCTGGCCTGTGATGACAATAAAATGATTTCCTCTTCAGGTTTCTAGTCTAAACAAAGCTTAAGACTCACACATGCTGTTTGTGGTCCAGCGCTTGCTGAAAGGTTTATTTGTGGTTGACGCTTTAAGCTTTGGCTTCCTTTGAAATATGAGCTTTAATGCTATTGTCTCTGAGATGCTTCAGTGCCAACTAAAATAAAACAGCTTGTTAACACCGAGCCTACAAATTTTTACCAAATTGTTTGTCTGTGGGTTAGAGACATGTAAGAAACCACAAGTGAAAATGACACTAATTAATGGAACATGATCTGTTCTCCTGCAGTACAACAAAGACAAAAAAATAAACACAAGATCTCAGTCATCCATTGGATAAAACTATGTGAATAACTGTTTCTTGACCAACTTTTTTTCCATTTCTGCCTTTGTTTCTGTCTGTCTGGGTCTGTACCTGCTTCCTTTCCTCTCTCTCCTCCCCTAAGCCCAAGGCTGCCTCCCACCTCCCCCTCTCAGCCCCTGTGGCTCACTGCAGTGACGACACGCTGTGCTAATTGAAAGCGACCCTGACTCGTCCTTTTTCCAAACTGCTTTGGCTGATGCCCCGTTGTTTTCCTCTCCGCTGGCGGTTGACAACTGGTCTTTCGGCTGAGGCGCTCTGCAGTGTGAACTCTGGCCTCGCTGTGTCGGCCCCTTGCCTCCCTCTCGCTCTCTCTGAAAGCACAAAGCCAGGTACCAAGCCAACCGGAGTGGGAGGAAACTGCAGCCTTGCACCTTTTCCTTCTGTGGTATTATTCTTAAGTGCAGCAGAAATAGTTCTGGTGAAATTTGTTGTAGTATAAATGCAAACAGTCCTCAAGAGG
>JAUZTA010000030.1:2222981-2234041 GCA_034780835.1 Ctenochaetus striatus | reverse complement strand
TATCGTGCATTTCACTGGGCTTTGTGCAGGAGACACTAGCAAACAGCTGCTGATGGTGATTGCAAAAAAATTTTTTAAATTACTTAACAAAAACAACTGAAAAATGGAGTCACACACACTCACACACACCAGTGTCTGCATTTGCTCCCTAGCTTACGGCTAACATAAACCACTCCAGCTTTTTGCATTGAAAAACACGCCTGATCTGACAAAAATTCAACAAGTGCTGGAAGGTTGATGATGCTGCAAAATATGACAACAGACATCCAAAGCCTTATTTAAAGAAACCTGAAGAGATGCTCCAAAATCCAAAAAGAAAATGACACTCGGTGCAGCTCTTGCTACAACTTCCTGTGCTGAGAACAAGACAAATGTCTGCTGTGCCTGACGTTCTTTTTTAAGAGTTTACACCAAATCAGAGAGAGGTGGTGAGAGGCCCTCGGTGTCTGGTAGGTCTTTCCAGGGAAATAACCTCTGGCACAAAGATGGATGGTTACATTTCCTGCTGCAACAACAACCGTTTGTTTGGAGGAAATAGGAAAGTAACTGGGCTGTTAGTACAAGCTGTGATAGCCACCATGGCAGAAGAGGCAAAGAAAATACCTCCACTAACAGAAATGAAAACTTCACAAATTGAAAGTCATGGCAGAGGACTTTGCGGTGCTGCCCACGCCACTTGATTGAAAGCCAATCTCTGGGAAACGAGGCACAAAAAAAAAAACCCACATCAACACACACTTATCAGTGAAGATGGAGATGAAGAGAGAAGGTGATTTTGCAGAGGAGGCGAGCAATATATGGCGAAAAGTTACCAACATTGTCAGTAAATATTGTGATTTAGCACTGATGCATTTAATTGAAAGTCTTTCGGGTTATAAATAAAAGCAACAGCTGGGTTTAAAAAACACTAGAAACATCATGATGTAATCACAATGATGCAAAACTGCCATCAGCTGACTAATAAAACCTGTAGTTTTATTTTATAACAAACAACATTAAACAAACTTTAGTTCAAAATATAGCTGATGCACTTTTACAATGAACTGTAACCAGGTAAGGAGTCTGTCATCCTTTCATATTTCATTCATCCTTCACAAGTGAACAAAGAACAAAGAAATCGTGGCTCCGGCTGCCTCTCCTGCTCAGGTTGGAGTATCTCATAGATCGACCCAGGTGCATGCTGGTCTCAAACCCGCTGACATATAATATAATTTAAAATGAGGCACCAATTTTGCTGCCTAATTCTTTCAAAATTAAACACAATTTGAAACAGAAAATACTGTCTGAATAAAGCAAAACCCAAATAAACTCAACACACACAAACACACACAAAAAAATAAAAATCAAAGCTTTTTAAACAGTGATTAGTGCTGGGCAAAAAGGCCATAATAGCTATAATAACCGCCTGTACTGATCATGGATTATGACTGAGTAGTATTTATTACTTTGGGGGCATTTGTTTGCTAAAACAGAAAAATCCAAGTAAAAATAGGCTCTGTTCCACATGTGACTATCAAACAAAAAACATAATATTATAATTGGATTTGTTCATTTACAATGTGACTCAAGTGTGTCGCTTTCTAAAAGGATCTCAAGTGTGTTTTTCCCCTCTGTTTTTATGACCATGTTTTTTCATCATTTGTAGTATGTGAAAAAAAACAGCTTGTGTTTCCCCCCCAAAGTCATAACTTTCCCATAAAAAGGCATTTGGGTTCGTTCTGTTCTGTTTCATGTCTGAATCATTTAAATGTTCTATCAGATTCTTTTTTTATTAACAGCAGAACTTCATCATCTGCATCGGCACCCCCAGCTGCAATATTTTTAATGATTATCTCTTTTAGGGGTTAGGTCAGGTTAATTAAAATTAATTTATCAAACATACAAATATGACGTTAATTAGGCTGGTGATGAAATTTACACAGACAGGTTCAGTGCTTTTCTGTTTTGATGCAACTCAGGGCATTAATATGGCAAAATTTTCTAATAATTAAGAAATTTATATCATAAAATGGATAGAAATCATCTTAAATTAAATATTTTTTTCCTTTTAATTACCTAATCTTTTACAGTGGCATCTAATTTCTTCACCACCAGCATGTTGGACGGGACATTAGGAAGTCAGGGGGTGTTAGGGGGGTGATTTGCTCTACTTTCAGCTTGGCTGACTAATCAATGATGCGGGAGGTCTGCCCTCATTATGAAGTGATTAAGAGATCATTTGGAGCAACAAACCAATGCACTTTTGCCACACGCTCCCCCACCCCAGCCCAACCAACTAAGAGTTCACCAATCAATAAGTTGTATGTATGGCCAGAGGCTATTTACAGAGATGCTTGTTTCCTTATTTCAGCCTCTTCCTTACATTAAACACAGGAGAGAGGAGAATCGAAGTGGATTTAAAGGGGAAGTTATGTTTCTGTACTCTCCATGGTGGCGGGAGGCAAAGTGCTGTGATGTCTGTATTATCCTAATCTGCTGGGAGTTAATATTATGCCACTGAGCGTTGAGGTTTTTAAAATAAACAGGATTCTGGGGATTGTGGGTGACGCAGCTGAATGGGAGTTTTGGAGGATCTTTGCGCTTAGTCATCAGCTAATAATCCTTTAAAACGGTGAAAATCCATGCACATATGAAGTCGCATTAGCCAGTTCTTCACATGAAATATGCATGAAAAATGACAAGGATTCATTTTTGGATGATTCATTTTCTCTCCTTTCAAGCGGGATCCTTTTTGTTGCGCACGCCGCTTCAAGCTGCCCTGTGGGTAACACGCACAGCCTCACACACGAGTCAGAGGGTGTATGTGTGTGCCTATGATACTATATGGTGAATATAGTATTTACTCTCTCCTTCATCATCTAAAAAGGCGACTAATACGGCACAGAGGTAGGCAAAAAGCGTGTATCCACAAGTATGCAGGCTACAAAAAACACAGAGAAACCTTCGTGCATGACTTTACATAGAAATGAAATAAAGTCTTGAAAACATAAAGCAACTGAGGTTTCAAAACAAAGAATCTTTCATGAGACGTGAGACCTGGCCTTGGCCAAAAAAAACATTAAATCTGAAGCGATTTGCTGACATTGTGAGGTGGAGGTTATGTTTCCTGCTCTAATTGCTGGACTCAATCCACCGCGCTTCATGAAGCGCAACCAGACAGTCATCCAGTGTTTCTGCTGCTGCGCTGCTTGTGGCCACGGCGGGTTGGCAAGTGGAGCCCGAGCCCATGTTCGACAAGGGGTTAACGTTTCTGAAGAGCAGCCTGACAAAACCACAGGAAGACAGCCAGTCTAGATGGACGGACCAAGGTCTGTCACTTGTCCAGTTTGTGGTCTCCACCCTCTCCCTCCCCTTTCCTCTAGCCTTCCACTGAACTCAAAGCTTTTCCTCTTAAAATTTACGCACTCATCAGCTTGGCTATAATTTCCAGTCCAGCACCAACCACACCAAGACCACAAGAGGGAAGCTACTGCACGCCTGTTTTTGGGATCAAAAGTAATAACAGACCTGCCACGGGTGCAAATCTAATAGCTGATGATTGCACTGGTGGAGAAGAAGGTTGTTAGCACTGGAAACATCCACCAATTTCACCTTAATTTCCAGAGGGCTGCAACAATAATAGCGAAACAGATGTAACTAAATTGGCGGTATACATTATGTCAGTGCCACAGGCACTCTGGAAATTAACTTGAAATATAATGCGGGCCGATATACCTGGGAGATACTGTGCACTGAATCAGCAAAAAGATGAGGAAAAACTTTATTACAAGCACATTAAAGAAGTTAGTTCTGCTTAGTTGGAAGAATAGCTGACTCCTATTGAGCAAAAAAAAAAAAACATCTAGTCAGGACAATGATGGAGGATCCACTTCAGCCGAGCTGCAAAAGGCACTCGGCAGATCTGCCTGCTGTTCTTAACCTGTGCATTTGTAACGCTTGATGCAACATGTTAATGTGATTCCTTGCCAGCTGTGGCCAAACGGGGCCAGACCTGGAGGCCAAGGCCCGGTGGTCTCAGCAGATAGCCTGGACCGGCCTGTGCTGTGTCAGCCCTGGATTATGGATGACGGGGAGCCTGCGGGGCTGACAGGTAATAATTCACTCCCCAGGGATCCCACACCCTTCACTGGACACGACACAACCAGAAACGGGTGGGGGTGGAGGGGAGGGACACAACCTTGGAGTCCACATCCTTTTAGCCCGCCATCTTGCCTCTTTTTTCAATATCAACTTTAAGAAACAGGGCTCTTATTGGCTGCCCGGTTGCCACGGGTAACCAGCCATTATCAAAATGAAATATGAGGTGCCACAGACCGGTGCCTCTCTCAGGTGCGGGGCCAAACAAAGTCCCATATGTCGCGGATGAGGAGCTGAGATTAACTGTTGCTTCCTGAAGCAAGACACTGCACCGGCCCATTCTTCAGACCGCGGCAGTTGCACAATACAACCAGGATGCTGGAGGTCTGAGACACTTCAGACAAATCACTGTTGTCCAGGTGCCACAACAATAGCACAAAAAATATTATCCAAGGCTCTTGAGTTCTACTGAGCTTGAAATGGGGGGGGAAATGAGCGTGAGTGCAGCAATTCAACGACTTCAAGTTCGCCTTGGGACTTAATGTGTCGTGTCTTCACATATTCGGCTGAAATTCAGTTCTTTACTCTGTCCAATCCAAACTGCAGACTGTCATTTGTGTGTGTGTTTGTATGTGTGCATACGCGCGCGTGTGTGTATGAGTGTTATATGGAGCTATGTTCAGATATTGAGCACTTTATCTTGATGATGTAAATGGAAATAGGCCTGCTGAACATCCCCCAAGGGCCACAGTCCTCAGCCCCTGGTTAGGAGCCTATTTCAACCATCATTACCCTGAGGACCCATTAGGAAGATGCCATCTGCACACATGGGCCCCTCCAATGGGGCCTCTTGTCATTTCAAACTAAAAAGCAAGTGCTGAAATGGAAATCGGAAATAAAATTACAAACTGGGCTAAATGCACCATTAACCATGCTAACTGAGCGGACCTATCAGGGCCTGAAAATGAGAGCTGGACGAAGAGCGAGCAATTTCCAGAGATGGTGAGGAAGTGAATGCACCACTGGTACTTTTCTCTCTCACATTTATGACTGTAACTCACCCGTCAGCAAATGTGACTTTCCTTATGGTGTTGGTTGATAAAAAAAAAAACGAGGAGAAGACACAAAGGATTGATTGTTTGTGAGCGAGGAAGACCACCACGAACGGGGGGTTGAATATAGATTTGTATGCACTATATATAACATAAGTAGGAGTAGAGGCAGACATGCTGTTAAGTATCAGGCTCAGACGCAGGAGCATCTCTTCTCCTGCAGGGCAGCAGCACCTCTTCTTGTCAGCAGACCGGCGACATGTCAAATAAAATAACCTGAAACCACATTGCAATGTCCTCTGAGCAGCACAGAGTGCTAAGTCACTGTACAACTGCGGTCTGAAAACCGCAAGCCATAACTAGCCTCCCCATCCTGTGATGTTATTGCAGCAGCTGAGATGTGCAGAGACAAGGTTTAAAAAAAAACAAAACAAAGAAAATCACAAGATCTGACCACAGTGTTTCTGCTGAAACATCTGACTCGGTCGGAACAGGGATTGCAGGATGTTTCCTCCAAAACAAGTCATATTCTCAAGGCGTAAAACTTGCCCGTGCTGTTCAAGCAAAGCAATGCAACCCTGAAGCTAAACATGCATATTTAAAATAACAAGTCCTAAAGTTTTGTAAGGCAAGAGCAAAAAAAAAAAAAAAAAAAAAGGATCAGACTGCATTTGAGTCCAGAAAAAAGGGGGGAAAAATTACCTTTCAACAGGCCAAAATCGAAAAAGTAGTGGTGTGGTCTGTCTCTGTTTGTGCATGGCTGAGATTTATTTATTGTTGAAATGTTCTGAGCCTCAAGTGAAACTGAACACCAGCTGAGGGCGAACGGAGAGCGGGGTTAAGACAAACGACGGTCCCACCTCAGCAGAGGATGGCTCCAGCACAGAGCAGCTCCGAGCACCGTGTCCAAAAGAAATAACCACCAGCGGCTCCTGGGAACCTCATTAGAGAAAAACACAGGTTTCTAATCTCTTTGTGCATCGTAGGCAATACTGAGGTCCAAATCCAGACCTCTACTGCTGCTGCTGCTGCTCAAACTGTGCGTGCAAAGAAAGGCAGAAACCTGTTTGAACAATGAGCTCATCGCTTTCCCTCCGAGTTTTGACATTAAGACACAAATGCAGATGAAGTAAAGCAATATTAAGCGGAGAAAATCCATGCAAAGTGAAGAGGGGTGGGGAAATGTGCCGTTTAAATATCATCATCACGCAAATATTTTATTTTTTTTATTTTTTTAGACACCCAAAAGCTCAAAATGCTTTAACGATGCTGGCTGCTAGTAAAAGAGAGAAAATTGTGAGTTGCTTCCATCCGCACAAACAGGTCTTGGGTAAACAAATATGGCCTGTTTCCGCTGAAAAATAAGCCAGGATATTTAAATTCAATTAGGGTTTTTAAGCTAAATGCCACTCAATAACAGACACGTTATCAGTCAGTAAATCCTGATAAGTTGCAGATGACTTTCCCATTTTTTTTCCACGTTTGATATAATGAAGCATTTGCGCACAAATGATAAAGCGTATAAATCTGAATTACTGTCAGAAAACCCGGCCACAGCTCGGAGGACAACAAAATGTCTAATAGCAAGCAAAATCGATGTAACGTCAGCTGATACTGGCTTGTAATTTTATGAGCAAGACTCGAAAAAACACAGGCGAGAAAAGAAAGAAAAAAACAAGCGTCTTCTCCGGACCTCAAATGCAACTTAGGGAGTGTGAAGGTATAAAAAGGCTTATAAGACGTATTGGAAATGGTGTGTTTACGTGATTAAAATTGATGCCGAGGTTTAAACGCCCTTCACATTGCGAAATAATGTCCGTGGTGTTGCAAACTTGGGGAGCATCAGACTCCTAATGAGCAAAGTCAGCGCAGCTGCAGCAGCAGCATCGCTAAAGTCCTCAACTAGCAAACGAACCACTTCTTACCTTATTGTTTCGTTGTGCCTCCAAAGAGAAACAAGAAAAACAAAACAATGGTCGTTGTCTCTTAGAGAAAACACAGATGAAGGGAAGAAGCGGTAAAGTCGCGGTGGAGACGGCGGAGTTGTTAGTTAAGCTAGTTTTTCTTCGTTGATCGGTTAGTAATCCCAGAGCGCCAGGGGAGAGAAAGGCGCCCCTCACTCCTGTGACGAGACTGGAGCTACACTGAAATCACAACACTCGGGCAGCCGCTCAGGCCACGCCCCCCGTAGCGTACTCTGACAGGCGTTCCGTCCAATCACAGAGCGACTATATGATGCCGCCGTCTCCAATTGGTCAGCCGTTTGAAGTTTTTGTTTGACGCCCCGCCCAGCTCGACTCACTTTTCTCCCAGATGTTGAATGCCAGAACATCAGGGCCCCTCAAACTCTACACAGCCAATCAGAGCGCAGGTCAGGGGATTTAAACACACACACATACTTTAACTTTATGGGAGGAGCTTTTTAGAACAACATAAACACATTTATCTTTTGAAAATAATACTGTTTTACATCATATTAGAACATTGAATTTTATGTTGATACTTAAAAAGCTTTTCTGTTCAACGTAACATTAATATTTTTCAATCAAAAATGCAATTTATTCAACAGTATTCGTGGAAATGTGGTTCGAGATGCCCTCTTTTATTAACACAGTGTATTACATGTAATTACAATAATGTAATATGTTTAAGGCCTGAAAAACTGCTACCTATAGACTGCATGTAATAGTTACTTGCATTATATTTTGTCAGAAAACTCATCACTTTTTTTGTAAAACGACATCTTAGGTTTTTTGGAATGTACAAAATAGTGAAAAGTATTCATTACAAATTTGAAGGGCCCAAGGTTAAATATGCCATCTTTACATGGCTTTTGTTTTTTTTCAGATTAACATTCAAAATTTAAAGATAATCAGTAAACACCGGTAAAAAAAAAAAAAAGGAATAGCAGATCAGCTTTAAAATTGTTTGTTATTTTCACTTGACAAATGACTTTGCCGATTAATTGTTTATGAGTTTGTCTTAAATTAGTTTTTTGACATTCACTTTATACTGTTTTTTCTTATTATTTTAACACAGTAGAGCGTTTCCCACATCCCAAATCTATCATAGTGACGCTAAGTACAACATCTGCTATAAAAATGAATATATTTTATGCATACACACATTTATTATCTCTTTTAAATAAATCACGTTTCTACAGAAAACACTGAATATGTACAGTGCATGAAGAATAACAACTGAAAATAATTTGAAAGGCAGGGTCAAAGTGTACCAACAACACTTAATCAGCTGGTGATGATGATGTGCAATAAATTCCCAGAAGCACTAATAAAACACCTGTGCCTTTGGTCTGACTCTGCATCAGCTTTGATGATAATCTAATAGATGGCCATGGACTCACTGACTCATTCATCTCGAGCCTTCATCTACTGCATTTCCATTTCAGTCAGTCTTTCCCGTCAAAATGCTCCTGAGTTATGAAATAAAAAAGGACAACAGTTCAAGTGGCTCCTGCAGCAATTGTCTGCACTGGCTATGATACATATACTGTTAGCCACTTTGGTGGTCAGATAAATAAGATGGCCCCCTTTCAGGTCACGCTCCTTCATTACATTCCTCTTTGGCTTTAAGCCGCAGGAAAATACTTGTGAGTTTTTTGGCTGGCTCGGACTCAACAGTAGTACATTAACTCCAGTCATTTGTTTGGGCGGTGCAGTGTTGCCTGTTGTGGTGAGACTCCTTTGAGTGGAAGGAGAGGACACAAGCTCAGAGAGCCATGGTTCGAGAAATCTTTGGCTCCCTTTCGTTCACCACATTATTCTGCCGGTAAGGGTTCTGGCAGCAGAGAGCCTTGATATATTGACAAGCTGCTCTCCTTTTGAATTTTTATAATTTTCTTTCTTTTCTTCAGAGTAACAGCAGTGGTTGCATCCTGAATACCAACACCATTGGAGCCTGTGGGCCTGCTGCTTGCAGACCTCTGCATTTGCAGAGTGCACACAAAGCTACTTTGATAATATGATTACTGTGTTGACTGTTTTTGGTATTATAAAAGGAATAATTCAGCATTTTGAAGAATAAGTTAATGCACTTTCAAAGCATTAGAAGATTTATATATTTAATATCTATATGGTAAATACAAAGTTGCAGCCAACAGATGAAAAGCTTCACTGAGCTGAACAAATGAAACTGGGGTAACAGCTAGCCTTGCTCAAAGGTTAAAAAAAATCCACCTAATAGCATCTCTGAGGCTTCTTTTTGACAAGTGATGTGTTGTTAGTTTTTGTACAAAACACAAGTGAAAAAAAAGAGAACTTGAGGTTGTTTGGTTGGTAAATTTTTTATTCTATGAATCAAACCGACTAAGTCAAAAGACTTTTTAACTTCCTTTCAACTTGACTCCTCAACTTTATTTTGTGACTTTCAGCTTTCAAAGGGGAGTGAACTCGCTGCCTCTTGCCGTCTTATCTCATAAAACCACACATCCGGCATAAACAACAGAGGTGTGGAAAAATTTCAACACAATAATTGGTTAGCAAAGGGCAGCGATGCTGTGGGCTGTCATCATTCAAACTGCTGCTCACTTATTTGCATAGGGACAAAGAAGTTGCAGGAATGCAAAACTTTTATGAAGACTTAAAGAACACTGAGTAATATCAAATATCGATGAAATGAACAATAGCAAATGAGTAATTTAAACCTAGATGTATCTTAAATTACCTCAACAGTTTGGGCCTTTTATATTATATAGGTTTTATGTAGAAATGTGCAAAATGTTATTTTCCTGCCAGTATATTTTAACATTTTTGGTACGTGGAGAACTTAGCGTTATTGTTAAGGTAGTGGGTGTCAAGGTTGAACTTGAATGGAAGCTAGTGAGGATTTCTTTCAAAATCACAGCGTGAAGCTTCTCTGCCAATAGCTTAAGCCACAGAACACAGTTTGAAATAGAAGCTTTTCCATTTTTTTTCGCTGTAAAAAGCTTAAAATCTTTCACGGTTTTCTCTCCACAGAGTCAGTGAAATTATATCTGCTTCTATGCTGTGCGACTGTGCTGTGCACCAGCTTTTATAATCACTATGAGACAACATTTGTCTTGTTAGCATTCAGCAAACGGCTTAGTGCAGTTTTGATAGTGTTGCAGTAGCTAACATGTGGAAGCTTTTTAAAGGCAAACAGAATGCTTTTTTTTTTTAAATTAAAATTTTCAGTTGCTGAAAAGTTGCTGGTCAACAAAGTATGAAGAACACATTTAGCTCAGAATACAAAAGAACACGAGATATCATATTCAAGCCATTAAGGAAAAACCAAATAAAGAAACTTAGCATGATGCCATTCAATACTTTAGATTAAACTGCTCTTGCAACGTTGTTTGTTATGAATAAAAATGTCACACAAATGCCACACTATGGCCTATTTAAATAACCGTGAATGCTCAGAAAGTACATGTTAAGGTGTAAAATTCATTGTTGGATTGGTTTTGGTGTCATCAAGGGAATAATTTACAGTAATAAAGAGCTTAAATAAAACCAATTACTCTTGACCTTAAACAATAATCATATTTCATCTCGTCATTTAATGGTTGTTGTACATTAATGTTAGACTCTCACATATCTGGCTGTACCAAATTATATCTTTTCTTAACAGCCATTAGTGGTAAAAGAAGTGAAGTAAGTAAACCACTTCAGTGCAATGTGTGCAATGCTCTTTGCGGGGCCTGTAACCCAAATACCAAACATGCAAACAAATCAACATTGTTCTTGTGACAATGATAGGATACTTAAACAACAATCCTGCAACCTATAGGTTGAGTGCAGGCTGCCAGTCATGCTGCAGTACATAAACAAATGCCTGTGTTGAGTGAGGAGCATGTGAGCACAATGGCTGAATTCAAACAGCCTGTTTTGGAGTCCACGGTCACGCCTAGAAGACTTGCGTCACCTCTGAGCCAATTATGAGAAACACACA
>JAUZTA010000030.1:2086487-2107339 GCA_034780835.1 Ctenochaetus striatus | reverse complement strand
CAGATAAAAAAGTAATTGACTTAAATGTCTTTTTCAAACACATGTAACTACAAAAGTAAAACTTTGGCTAAGATACAAGTTCACATGGTACTTAATAAAATTATATTTCAGTGATATTAGTCATATTTTCAACACAACAGGGTCCTACGGTCTCTCCGGAACTTAAAATCCTAGCAAAAGACACGTTAAAGCAAAATTTCATGGATTTACGAGTGAGATGTCACTGTTTATTTACACGTGAAATTAAACTAAAAACAATTTTAAAAAATCCTTATTTAGTGGAAAGTGAAACTACTTGGTTAGAATAAAAGGTTATGATTATAATAATAATAAAAAAAAAATCAGGGCTGCAAACAGAGACCTCTGGTGTCACAAGTCAAGCTCTTTTCAGTTTTAAATTCCTAAAAAAAATTGAAAAGATAAACTAATGCAAATGAGATTCACTACTTTTGGATGAATATTATGAGTTGTTGGATCATGTAGAAAAACATCTGCTGGCTGTTATTCTCCAGAGTGCCATTACAACATTGTAGAAGAAGACAATGACATTAAAAGAGCATCAGTCAAATCTCAAACAATGAAAAATATTGTAGAAAAACATTAATTTCTAGCATTTTGTTTTGTTTGTTTTGTTTACTTGTCTCCTCGTCGCTCCACACAAATCAAATCCACTACTTTTTTCTCTCCAGTAAAGAAGCCTCAGTAGGTGTTTTTACATTCATGTTTCATTTAAACTGTCTGTTATGATTTATTTTTTTCTCAATTGCTTTTATAAATAACCCAAATAATCCATCTCAGCCCAGCATAAAAAATGACTGCAAAATACAATATATATTTTCAATTTATTCAAATCAGACTTATTATTTTACACAAATTAAAAATGTGCACTTAAAATCACACTTTGTCGACCCGACCTTTCATGCTGACTTGATTTAAGAGCACTGAACTACTTGCACTTTCGGATCGTGACACTAAAACAGTCATCGTTTGCATGAGGATTCATTTTTGATGCATCTGTACCCTTTTATCGACTTTCTAAACATAAATTGTACATCTGCAAATAAACTTGGGTGATGTTGAGAAGAGAGAACTTGAACTCTGACATTTGGCCCTTTAGACAAACTAAGCAAAAAATTTTTGGCACAACTTCAAAATTCATATTCAAACAGAAATTTAAACCAAAAACTGCTTAAAAAAGGTGTTTTCAAATTAAGATTTCAATAGAAAAGTAAGTAACTGTGTAAACTAGAGAACAGATAACAAAGAGAGATACAACTGGGGTCATGGAAAGAAGAGGAAATAATCAAGTAGCCCTGAAAACAGACCATTATACTCCAGATCCTCCTTTATGATTTAGTTATTATCTAAACAGGAAGGTTCCTCAAAGAGGAATCTTCCATCTTCTCATTTGTAAAGTCTGTCTGCCTTTATCCTCTAATTAAAGTTCAGGGAGGAGAACACAATTAGGCAAAGAAAAGCTTCTGTTAGGCTACTTGATTTAAACATCATTCAAGTGAATAGATGTCTGGAAAACCATTCAAGCAAAGGTAGTAGAGTACCTCTTCTGAGGATTACCTTGAGTAATTATAATCCCAATGAAAGGACCAGTGATGTTGTTTCCTAATGGTAACCATTCAGTATCAGCGCACTTCACTAACTATTCTCTTCACCAACTTACCCCTCTTCAGTCTTCTGCTCCTGTGGTCACCATGTTTTATTTATTTTTTTAATCAGAGATCAGCTAACAAAGCAAAGTGGTTCAGAGAAAACTAAATATATAAAAAAAATATAATTATGGAAAAGTAAAACTATGAACTGCTTTTCACAAACTTTACTTTAATATATTAATAGAAATCCAGTGAAAAAGGGACGTGGTTTCTTAGAATAAAAACTTGTAGGGACAAAAGTACTTCCTGTAAATAATTATTCTTATTCTTAGTCTCTGCATGTCTTTCGAGCCTGAACAGCTGATCCAAGTCACATGAGCGTTCCTGTACAACCAGTCACCTTGATCACATACAACACTAAAACATAACTGACAGCTGTCCAGATGCTTAACTAGTAAGTGTCTGGGCTCCTTGTTAGCTTAGTTAGTTAGTTGTCACTAACAGAAATTTGGCCAGTTTGTTTTAATATTTAAAAGTTGTTGTGGTGAAAAAAAAAACTCTGTTAAACATGAATATTCTTCTTAAAAGGTGTTTCACAGTGGTGAATCATTTATTTTTTGTGCTTCCTGTCCAGCTGAACCCGGAAATCTTCCGTTCTTCCTCTCTTTCACAACAGAACATCGCCCCCTTGTGTATTGTCAGTGAGCCCTCACTTCTCAAAGCCTGAAACTCACATATTTATACCAAAAATAAAACTAATGTTTGAAAACAATAGCCGACACTTCCTTATTTACGGATTACAGAGTGGATTTTGATGCTTAAGAGGCCGAGTGAGAAACCAGCACCTCATATGATAACCAACACAAGTCATTACAGCTGTATTTGCTTTAGTTTACAACACAACAGTATATCAGACGTCATTTTAAAGACACCAGTATGAACGATGCACAGCCGGACATGGTGGCCACACACACAAACATACATAGACACACACACACACACACACACACACACACACACACACACATACAGCTGATGGACGCAATGCAACATCATCATTAATCAGGTGTATGGAGAGAAGAACACCAGCAGTGTTAATGTATAGGGGACACAATTAGCATGTGAGTATTTTATTGTGACGGGGCTTTAAAAAAACCCAAACCCACTGTTCTTTTAAAAGGGGAAACAAGACAGCAGAATAAAGGTTAAAGACAAAACACAACAAACTCATTTAGACAGGACGAGCAGCACAAAAACATTGCATAATTCCTAAAAAGTACCTTTTCAAAACATTGTTTTTATTTGACCTCGACTGTGTTGCAAAAGCCAAGTTGCCAGAACAAAATGTTGGAATTGTTTTGACAAGCTACAACTATGTTTAAATTTATGTTCTGTATATATTACATTTTATATTTCTGTTATACAAATCAAAGTTCAGATTTCATGGATATAATCTTTCTCATCAGGAGGAGGAGATGATGGTGGAGGTGGTGGTGATGGCCACCTGCCAAGTTTAGGTGCCAAGAAGCAGAATTCTGCTGAAGAACATTGTTTACTTTCTGTTGCAAAAAACCAAACTGAGATTTTTTTTTTTTAACGAGATGTTGGGACATTTTCCAGCGTTTTTCAACAAAACACAATTATTTTCTAACTAAGTTGTTTTTTGGACCTAGACCTAATCAAACCTTCACCACAGCGATTTCACAACATAAGATTGGAAAACTGGAAAATAAAAAAATAAAAAGTACACATCTAAAGAAACAAAGTTTCTTAATATCTGTAGTTTGCACAAAAAATGGAATGCCAGTATCTATTCTGGCGATTGTCTTGGTTGCAAAAATCCTGCTGGCGTAAAACTGTCAAAAAAAACAAATAATGTCGGCTCTAGAGTCTGCTGAAAGCTCATTGTTCTCTCACTTGGCTTTAGCTCTTACTGTTTTGTATTTCAGTATTTATGCTCAAATAGCTCCCATATGTTATCACTGTATTGATGAGTGAAAAACTAAAGCCGGCAGCTTTCTATGGAGGCAATAGTGTTCTCTAACGGACAGTCTATTATGTGGAGTGTAGGATCTGCATTAGCCGAGCCATACCTTTGTCTCCGTTCGTGCCTCAGCTCCTTAAGACCCATCATTCCTTTCTGTCGCAGCCTGATAAATCAGGGCACCTAATCAGCGTATAAATATTCATGAGTCCAGCTCAGAGTGCTTTTGAAGGTGTAACTCTTCACAATAGCTTGGCGCAAAGCCTCCAGCGGGGCCACAAATCCTGGAGCACGGTGGCAAAGTTGAGAGGTGAGGTAGAGAGGAGTGTGTCTGGGGCTGAATTCACTCTTTTAGCATTTGGAGTAAGTTTTTCAAGTGGGAGAACCCTAAACTTTTTTTTTTTTTTCTTGTAAGACTCCAGAGCATACTTTTCTCTCATTCATTTTCAAAATTTGAAATATGAGGTGTCAAAACATGAACAATTATAGAAAATCATAAATTTGTGACCAATTTGGAAAGGGGGAATGAGGCTGTCAGCCATCTGAGATGTATGCGTTTTCAATTTGGCATTTCTTAATGCCTGCCAGCTCCTCTCGCTGTACCCTTAAACTGCCATTTCTCCTTGTACTAATTGAACGCTCCCCCCGTTCTCTGCCCACACCATCATGTTTTGCTCATCTATCATTGTTTGTTGGGAGCCAGTGTGGTTGTCCTTTCCACTGACTTTGAGAGAGCACTTCATCTTATTTGTTTGTTCCCTGACATGGGAATGATGCACTCGACCAAGCTGGCCATTTAGAAGCTGGGTACCGTTCAAGAACAGCCTCCTTTATCATCTTATGTTACCCAGCACAGTGGCTTTGTAAAGGACCCGCACACTGAGGTCATTTGTCATTTGTAAAGTAAAACTATTTACCACTGGCATCTAATTTACTTAATAGATAAGCCACAGAAAAGAGCTCACAGTGGCACAGATCTGTAATACGTTAAGGACCGGGAATGGCAATTCTCCACAGCTATCTGTATTTCAGGGATTTCAAGGAACACAGACCAATTCATCTACAGCAGACGTCAGTGGAGATGTCATTAGTCAGCAGTGAATAACACCACGGATGGAAAGTGACAGTTAGTTTCATCAGGGGGTATTTTTGTATGTTCCTTATAATCAAAGGACATTATGATATGACACTTACATTAGAAATAGAATTAAAGAATATAAGTATTTGCATTTTTACAGCTCTAATTTCATGAAAAAATATGAATTATAGTCACTGTAAACACATGCTTTTAGGTACATAGATATGCTTCTGTTGCACTGTTGTCCTCTCTCTTCACATTAGCAATTCAGTGCTAACCTTGCAAACAGGACCTTTTACATGTTTACACATACATTTACAGTCACTCTTTTACTTTACAGAGAAACAGTGATGTCTGAATGCACTACAGAGGTCACTGCATTATTCAACACTCTCACAACACAGTCACCTCAGCCAGTGTCTCAGATTTTGGACAAGAAACAACTTAAATCTCTACTTGTTAGCTAGTTAGCCTACAACAAAAGCATTTTTTCAGGTCTCTGATTCATTAACATGGCTTCAGGGTCAGAGTTATATCGCCGCCTGTTGGCTGGGCATTTTCATGACAGTTCTTCAACTGTGTTCTATTATTTTTACAGGTCTTGTGTGAGTGGGATTTTTTGGGAATAAAGGAGGAAGAAACCTCATTTTAAAAAGCACAAGTGTATGTATGGACCAGGCATCACTCAGCTAAGAGAGTGAGGTTTGCGGGCCAGTATTTCTGCTAAGTATTTTTTACCTAAACCTGACTTTTAAACATTAAGAAGTGATGTCAAAGGGTCCTGACCAAATATTCCATATGTGACCAATCGGGAGGGAGAGTGTGTTGGATAAAACACAGAACAAACTATTTGTTTCGGGAAGATAAAAGCTCTATTAGTCACAGTCTAGTAACCTCTCTCCTAGATTGAGATAAAACCTGTGACCTTTGTGGTACAAAACTTTCTGCAGCTCGATACTCTTTCCCCCTTAAGCTTGAGATTGTAGGGTTCAGACCTCATTAATGCTGACTGATACAGTACAATGAAAGCCGTTTCTGCTCCCTGTGTTAATTAAAACTGGGTGATAATGACTGAGAGAAAACCACAGACTCAAACTCTGTCCTGCCTTTTTCCTGCACATTTAAGAAACAGTACAGTCTGACTTATTTAGTCCTAACTTACTGCATATTTGACCTTCAAAATCAAGAAAATATTGCAAAGTGTTGGACGATGAAGGCGGATTTCAGCTGATTTTCAAGCTGTAATTGTGATTGGCACCTTAGCATGGCATTTAGAAATTGTCCTGCAGCTTAAAAATCCACCCACTGGCTTTCTGAGCGGTATGAAGTGCCTGCGTATTAAGGTCACAGCTTCGATCAGGGTTGTGGCTCCAGGGTTAGAATTTAAAAAAAAAAATCACTATCTGTTCTCACTCTCTCACTGGGTCTTTGTTTCTCTGATGATATTCAGTCACTGTTGCCAGCGTTGGCGATGGTGCTTTCTCTGATGGTTTTATTCTCTTCCCTCCAGGAGACGCTCTGGAGGAAGAGCCAGCACTAATCACAACTGCAGGGCAGCTCTTTTGCAGGTTCCAACGGTTCCTCTGAGGAACAGAAGCCGGGGATGGAGGCCAGGTGACCTCAGATGAAACAAGCTCGACCCCCCCCCCCGACCACCTAGACTCGCTCAGGGCAGTGAAGCTGAGCCAGGCAGAGACGGTGTGAAGGGGAAAGGAACCAACTTCAAGGACAAAACAGACAAAGTGAGAAAAAAAACTGAAAACCTTGCTTCAGGAATCAGACTGCATGTGGGGGAAGTCACACTGCTCTGTTATTGAATATTTATTCATTTACACCCAGGCATCGGGTTAGAACAGACAGAAAGGGCCAGCGGGGATGATAACAACTTCAGTCAAGCATTTATTTTTGCAATGTATTTTTTCAGCTTCCAATCAGGTGACATGGCCATATGTTCGAATGTAGGAACATCCATCTATTCATCCATCTTTCCAACCATTTACTCCCATTAATTCTAGTGAACATTATTTTCCAGGAACAATGTAATAAGCTAGTTATGTGCATGTGCTAACAATTTTAGCTAACATTATAGCGTATAAACATACAGTTCAAACCGTTCCTCATGCACGCTCATACAATCATTACTCCTGCTGATGCACGCTGTTATATTGTGAAATTCAAAGCTAGACAGGCCTGGTTATTTTTGCAGAGCTATGATTGGATGTGAGCAATCAATGTCGGGGGGTAACTACTCTATTTACTGGGGGTCAAGTGAGTTTTATGTATCGATTTAATAAACCACATTTACCCTTCTTTCCTAATACCCCAAACACCATCTCTGCTGTGTCTGCTTCACAAAAACAAAAAAGCAGTCCGAGCATCGTCAACAGGTTTAAAAAAAAAGGGCAGCAGAAAGGAGTTGTGTTGTTGTGTTTACATACCCAGAGGTAATGCAAGTATTTACAGTGCTCCAGCTGAAGTATTAATAGGATTTAGGTGATTATGTGAGCTCTTCACACCACAAGATCCAGAGTCTCTGTTGCCATGAGTACAGCGGATGACAAAATATCTCTTACTAAGGACTCTTGCCAGTAAAACAGTAGGAAACACACAAATACACACACATCCACCAGCTACTCGCTGCCTCCTGGACTGAGCATCAGGCTACAACTTATACAGAAATGGTGACCTTAGAGTACGAGAGGATGCAGGACTGGATCTCTGTTTAAGTTCAGGGCGTTAAAAGCCTGGTACACTTTTATTCTTACCGAACAATCAGCCCAGGATGCTAATACTTAAGCCGGCTGTAAACAGCTGTTAATCCTTTGCTTCTCACTCCTCCAACTTTGTAGGTATTAATCAGTAATAGCTGTGTCCTTATTCAGGGGCTTCATCCCTCTGAGTGCATGTAAAGTGCCGCTCTAATGGGTGGACGAGATCTGTTCCATTTCAAAGGCTCCTTTAAAGGCAGACAACAAATGCTCCACAGCCTTCTGTTGCCTGACTCTGGAGGATACAACCGGTTTAATGTCAGTGCTTGACAAAGAGAAAAGCATGGTGGGTATCTGTCAATTGTTTAATGGGGCATTCAGGTGACGCTTGTCTACTAAAGTCAAGAAATATTACAGCGTTACCTTGAACTTCCCCAGGATTTTGCGTCCAGGCCGTCAGAAGTTACTTGTTAATACAGAACATTGCTTACTTAAAAAGTCACTATGATACGGAACCAAAACAAGTCCAGTATCAACAACAGCTGTTTCATTTTCATTAGAGGCCTGAATAAATTCTTGACAATGAACATTGCAACAAAAAGAAATAATGCAGACATATTGGTGCACCATAGTTTATCTTTGGTTGAACTTAACCATCATAATTTTTACAGTAATCCCATGTTTCATAACAAGTGTCCCACACATCTCATTCAATAATTATGAAGCCCTGAAGGTCTTGTGTTTTTAAAACAGGTGTAAGCACAACATTACTGTTTCAAATACAAATAACTTTTTTTTCAAATTCCTTTAGAAATTAATTTCATAATTGGAAAACAAGAAGAATGAAGGTGAACCGCTGCACAAAATGTCAAGTTCAACATCAAAACTCTTAAAACACTTAATTTTTTTTTTTACCAAATTCTGGTTGCTGTTTAATCACTGCTATGAGAATTATAATATTTGTTTTAAATAAAGCAGACAAACACAAAAATGACAAAAGGTGGGCTGTTTTTGCCGTACATCTTCCCATATTAACATGTAATTGGCCATTCGAGGGCAACTCCTGGTGATAAACTCTGATACTGACTTTATGACCTGACATTAAGCATTTGAACGCACCATTAGCTTTTAGCTGCGTCCCAGCTGCAAGCTACCCACTTACCCTGAGCACATTTTGAGCCTGCAGTGTGTTCACACCACAAAGGTGACACAACAATGTGTTCTTTCACTAAGCAGACTGAAAAACATTTTAGTTTGTGAGTGTGCGGATGATAAATACTATTGTTCCACATTTATAGTACAAAAGAAACAGAGAAGCTGCAACAGAAAAGCTGGAAACAATATATTGTAAACAGGGGCGAGACAGGTTCTTCCAAAACAAAATCATAATCATAAAATCTCTAGAAAAAACTTTCTGTAAAGTGCAACTTGCAGTGTTGTTCTTTAATTGCAGTTTGATTGGAGTTAAAATATATATTGTGTTGTTTTCTGTCAGCATAAACTCTCTAGTTTAACAGTTTAATACAGAGTGTATAGGTGGTTGTATGGATTTGGGAAAATGGCATTTGTCTCTTTTAGGAAAATTTAGGGAAGAGGAAAAGTTTTTCAAATGATGCATTTTTATGGAGGGAGTAAACTGTTAATTTGCACCTTCCCATTTACAATCACGTACTCAAACACTCACACACACGTCTGAGTCTCCTCAATCTGAATGCAGTTACAGTAACACACACGTTCTTTGCATGCAGTGAACATGCCAATCCTTCACATGATCCTTAAGCATCCAAACACCATTCAAAATGTCAAGTGATGTAGAGTAAAGAGGAAAAAAGTCGACATAAAGTGGAGGTTTGGGTGGATTTACAAGCAACAAAAGACTTTTACACAAAGGACAAGAGTTTTTACACATTTTATACTAAAGGTAAACTCGTTAGCCTCATCTGTAACTAACAAATGTACTTATGTCAAGTACATGATGTAAGATAACACACTTATTTTAACTTATGCTTGATTGTTTGTTTAAACTAACCAAACTGTGATTGTTTCACATCAACCTTTCATCTAACTTCGTTCCAGATGTGCCAAAGTGCTAAATGCTTGATCTCCTCCGGAGTTAATGGGAGGAAATTGGCACAACATCTGGATGTAAACTTAGACTTTGGTGTATGCTGTGCAGTCTAAATGAAAATGTAGAGCTGTGTAATTTGTATGCAAATTTGCACACACACCCTCACACTCCAACAGAACAGACACACACACACAGACAGATGACGGCAGCCTGGCTATCAGGACACACTGGAATTCATTGTCTTCCTTTTGAGTTTCTGAACTAGGTCACAACTTATTAGGAGTGAGAAGTTGAAGTCAAGTTCAGATCTGTGTGTGATTCATCCAAAAAACTAATACAAAAATTGTTCCGAGAGGAAAAATGAATTCCCTCCTCTGCACATTTACAATGCAGTTTTAGATACAAACTAAGCTTTTGTTTACAGGCAACCTCACATTAGACTTCCCTGCATGTTGGCAGAGGAAATACTTAGACATTATAAAAAAAACAGAAGAAAATTCAGTTTTTTCCCACTTCCTTTTGTCAAGGTCTCATTAAATGTGCAAGTAAATTTACCAGTGGAAGCTCAGCTTTAAATCAGACGCTCACACTGTCAAGAACCTTTGTGTCTGCATCACCGTAACATTCACACGATGCTTTAAAGTTGTGCAGCCGGCATAAAGCGGCACAACACTGTAGCTGTTCCCTGTAGCTGCTTGTGGAGGCAGGCTATGATCCACACTATATAATATCAATACGATATGCTTCATAGCCCACTGTTTGAAAATGGCATTTCTGAGAGCTGCAGTTGTACGATGTTGTTGTCACACTATAATATGATATGAAATGCTGCTTAATGTCTAATGTCAAAATGCCAGTCCCTCCGGCTCAGGAATGCAGCTCTCTGGGACTCCATGGAATCTGGTGACATTTCAATGGATTGTTTATCCCAGAAATGCCTTTCCCACTGCAGGGAGGAAAAAAAAAAAAAAAAACAAGATAGGTCAACAGAATTTCGTGGGTGGGAGAAGTGATAAAGCTGGGTTTTCACGGTGAGTTCGGATGCTGTGAAAGGAGGGAGACAAACAGAGTGCACAGCCAGTGAAGAAAGAAAAGGAGCAGGGAAAAATCTCGAGCTCTCTCCGACGAGCCACGGGGGGTCGTCTCAGAAACATATTAGCATATGAATCAATATGATATGACTAAGTCGGCCCAGAGTGAAATATGTGATGAACCATATGAGGTCTGCTAACGAGGCAGAAAGACAGAAGGGAGACGATAATAAGAAATTCGGTTTGAGAAACGGTGAAACTTTATTGTCATTTATTGAAGAGATGCGGAAATATTTTTTATGAGTCACTGTGCTCAGAAAATATCAATGAAAACAGCGACACTATGACTAACGAAAATATTTCTGCACAGAACACAGAAAAGGCTCCGTCACAGGGGTTTAATGTGATGGGAGTTCAATCCGAACCAAAGTATAGAATTCAAAAATGGATCGAAGAAGACGTGTCTGGGGAGGAGGACAACCAACGGGATGCTGCTGGTTTTTATTAACGTTCCAGATGATGACCACCATGAATTTGTCCCTACTTTGTAATCTACTGAAATATTCTGTGATGTCCGAGGAAGAACGTTAAGCTTTTGCACAGTTTACGGCTCATATAATCACGATTAATACAGGTATAAATAGCATTAATAAGTATATGCCAAATGAGTAGTTGCAGGTAGTTTGCACATTGTCAAAAAGATGATAATGTAAAAATACACCTGTGGTAAACTAGGATAATCTGCATCTGCTCGCACCAGAGGAGAAGGTCCAACATCCCACTGCCAATTTGCCTTAATTCTTCTTATTTATTAATTAATTAATGCTGCTAGCTGTTCATATTCAGAGCTGCGGAGGGAAGAGTGGAGCCTCTGGTCGTTAGTGTGATTATCAGCAGGTGTGCTGATTCCAATTAGTGCGAACTACTTGAGAACATGGAGAGACTCCACAGACGGCTTCGTATCAACAGGAAAGGACTCAAGAAAGGCAGTGAAAGAAATTTGCAAGGCTCTTCATCGCACTGTTTGAAAAAAACTGCAGCATATGCACTTTAAATTCAACTAAAAAAACTCAACAATAAAGTATAAATGTGTTTTATTCCGTTTTAAATCTTAATATGTGGACTCCTCGCCTGTTTTTCTATGGGTATTTTTCACATGCAGCATCAAACTGAATGTAAGAGCAAACTACTTCAGCAAAAACAGAATGAGATCGAACCCGACTCACCAACACTGGCTGAAGCTGAAAAAATTACAGACCTTTGCATGTAAATTAAGGTGTTACTGTAAGCCAATTTTCATTTTCACCATGCATCCATGCAAAATAATGACTTTGTTTTTACTTTGACTAACTCTACTTCACATTTTTTAGAATATTCAATGTGTCTTGGGGAGGATTTTTTCCTTTTAAAGCGCTGAGCTTCAGACCGTCACAGCTGATAGAAACCACAAAGTCAAGCAGAGATGGAAGAAAACTACTTATTTATTTTCACCTTAAAGGCTCGAGATCTCTCTCATGACCATGATAACAGATATCTAAAATTCAGTTAACCACGGTGAGGAGTTTTCAAATATCAATTCACGATAGGGGAAGCTGTCAAAGCTATAAACCCTCTGCATGTAAACGTATTTACTATATTTACCATATTCACAGACTTGTCAGGTAATTAGTAGGAAACCAGCACATGTACCTCCGATAGTTTTCATTTGTTTCCCAAAAAAGCATTTAACACCGAAAAGGCAGCTCTGTGTGTGTGGGTGTGTACAGGTTTGCTGTGTGTGTGCTTGTTTTGTTTCCTCACTGAGCCACACTGAAGCGCTCCGTGTGCCACAGTGCATATATGAGAGAGACAGCATTTGCACATTGCCTCAAGTGTTACTTTCCCTTTGCCAGTTACAACCAAAGGTGCAAGACACTTTATTTTGAAGTAAGGTGCTAAATATATGACAGCTGAGCAGATGCCCCAGAGAGGGCAGAGAGAGCGAGAGAGAACCTACAGCTGCTTCACAGACTAACACAACACCGAGTTTCCTTTGGACGAGCTCCTTTTCCTGCCACGCATCCTAAATAAAGTCATGTTTGGGTTGCAGGTGCACACGCAGGTTCATGATGACAGCCATCACAACATGCATAAAGAAAGTTTATGCTGTTAATAATTCAGTTTAAGTTATAAAAAAACGTGTTGGTTTTGTAGGATTCTCTGCTTACTTACACACTCAAAATAGCTTTAGTCCTGAATTTTGCAGGAAAATCTGCTGAACATGCATGTAAACATATTCTATAAAAAGTATGGTAGTTGTTTAAAAAAATACTGCGAAAGCTGTCACGTTCCTGTCAGGATGAATTATAATTTAGTTTTGAGCATAACTACTGCTTTGGTTTATGACCATATTCCTGCAAACTGATATTATCTTTAGTCTCTTATAGTAAACAGTTTTATACGGAAGCCCTAAGCGGACATGGTTTAATTTTTTTTTTTTACAAGCCGTTTTCTCGAGATAACGAGATAATAACTCGTTAACAAGATAAACAGCTTGTAAAAAAAATAAAAATAAACCATGTCCACTTAGGGCTTCCGTAGTTTTAGGCTTAAAAAGTCAGATAGTTTCCATTGTAAACATTGCATGTTAGCATTTAGCTAACCAGAGGCCTAACCAGAAGACAGCATGGCAGGAAAACTGTAATTTTTCATTTGAGTAAACTATTTGAGATGTAAACAAACACAACCACAATTCATCAAATTTGACTACTTTGACTGGATCATTTTTTTTGAGAACAGATAAATAAAAAATGGACACGTCTGACTGAATAAGTATTGGTGGCTATTCAATCATATCGGGCCTGGCCTCGATCTGCTCTGAGCCATTTAAAGTGAGAAAAAATGATGTTCACTATCAACAGATGGAAACATGTAGAAGACAAACATCAGCAGCCAAGCTGAGTAATCACACTCATTGCAGCCTCCATGTGTATTTTTAGGATGTGCATTTCAGCTCTGCAGCACACATCTAATCTGCACACCGGAGCAGAGTTTCTACAAGTTTAGAGCTAGCTTACAATTTGATGTCAGTTGTTTTAGCTCATTTACTACAAATCTTGCATCTTTTACATCACTGCAAGCGATACTACTGCTTTGCAAAGTATTTTTTCTTGCTTCTCCAAGCATCCAATGCTGCAGACCTCAATCTGAGCATGAGAGACTGTTTGTTGTGTTTTTTGGTAAAAAATGTTGACACTGGATATCAAAAGTCAATAAATCACACACTGTCATAAGCGTTCGCGGTATCACATCAGGTGTAATTGCCTGCTGACGGGCCGGGCCGCGCGGTGCTAAAATCAAACCGCTGCCATCATCTGAGGTGCAAGAAGCCTTTGTCAGGAAACAAGCAGTGGCAGGTGAAAGCCTCCACTCGCAGCCTGACATCCTTCGTCTGGCAGCAGGGTGACCTTGACGAGAAAGAGCATGGAGTTAAGGGAAGGAGGGATGGGGGTGGCGAGGAGCCGGCGCCGGCCCTCCGCTGCGGACTGTCAGACTGTTATCAATGCTGCTGAGCTACATTTGTGGACGCTACGGGGGGAGTGAGGCAGACAGTGATAGAATAACCTCAGAGAAGGAGAAGAAGAAAGAAAAGGAGAGCCAAGGATTGAGGATAGATGGCGGCAGGAAAGGTGGCTTGAGGAGAAAGCGACCACGCAGGGTCGAAGATGCTTTTTGTCCCCCACCTTCCTTTGCTGCCTCGCTGTCAGCCCCACAGTAATGAAGTTAAATGAGGGCACGGAGAGCGTTCTGGAAGTGGGTGATCACTGGTGGGCCAGAAGAAAAGATAGCAACAAAAGAAAAGGGTCCGCAGGTGATTGACAGAGCGCAGGAGACGCAGTGCTGCCTCAGTCAATCAATAACTTCTTTCCTCTCAGGTCGAAACCTCCTCATCGGCCTCATCAGCGGCCCCCCATCTCTGACCTGACAGGGGCCCTCTCTCCATGTGTCATTGCACTGAAAGGAAAAGTCACCTTCTTGTGTCGTTTAATGGGATTCTTTAATAATGTGGAGATCCGGGAGCAACAAAGGAGACCTGCCTTTTCATTCTTTAATGGAGCTGCTCCTGGTTGCTGCCGGAGTGGCAGACTTGGAGATCAGGGGTTTCATTATTCATACTGTACGTCTCCAGCTGCAGGACAAGGTGACGGGACGGAGGGGACGATGGTGGCAAAATGTAGCTTTTGTCAGTCAAAATATATGAATAGTGTAGAAGTAGTGTGCTAAATAAAATAGACAAGGATTTGTTTTTTTATTTGTGGTCAACTTTTGTTTTCTTGAATAAATATGAAATTCTGATGAGTTTAATGTCCCTCTTTCCAAGTCTCAATTTGACTTGGCTCAGGTTTTATGTCAAGGGCAGGTTGTTATTTATCTCATGTATGATTTGTTTCCTCTTGCAGTAATTGTTCTTCAGTTTGACACATTAGCAGCTCCTCCAAACTGACGGATCTCAGTTGCCTCAAGCTTTTGATTTAAGCTTTGTCTTCTTCAGACCTTTACATCCTCATCATCTTTACATCAAAGTCAGGTTTTTCCTGGTCTCAGAGGTCAGCAGACCTACCACTGCTTGGTTTTCTGTCCAATTAGTCTGGTCAGAGTAAACTTTAAGAGGACAAAAACTACAGTTTAATGCTTCTCAGACTGTTTTGAGCGATGAAACTGGATTTAAGTCACTTTGTTAAAAAAAAAAAAGCAATTAAACGAGAATACTTCAAATATAAATTCTAAGTAATATATAAAGAAAATTAGCTGTTCTGGGCAAATTTTTACTCCCAATGTCATTTAAATGTTAAATTTGGTTTCCATTCTGACCATCTGCTAAGTAGCGGCTGGCTGGACAGTTTCCTTAGTTACATGATTCAGCTCCATGTTCATTAAATTAAAGAAATATTTCTTCTGGAAGAGGCTCTCTCCTTGATTAGCTAAATCAGTGTAAAAGGAGAACATCACAAAAACAATCAAACCACAAATGAGAGTTTCCAGGTGAATGCCAGATGCTGCACGGTCCAGCTAAAGATTTTTAATTACAGTCAAGCGTCCCGAGTTCAGTCGGGCCTGTCAAAACATCCAGCTCTCTCTTTTAGCCCTCTAATTACATTTTCATTAAGAACAAGGTCCAATTTGCAATAACAACAAGAGGGAAAAGGCTCTCTTTAGGCCTGGCAGTGACAGGTGAACAATGTAAATGGCACTATGCGTCCGGATGATACGACACGAGTGTGAATCAAAACAAACATCCCGCTGACGTTTCATGAAAATCTTAAACGATACTTTCCAGGAGCTGTTTTCCCCGAGTCTGTGTTCTCTGTTTGTTCCCTTTATTATCCTTAATTTGCCATCCATCCATCCAGTGGTGATGAGGAGTCTCACTTCGCTTGTTCCATTAACTTTATTGCTAATAATATATTTCATTATTGCCTGTTATTGGAAAGAATATTGCAATCTGCTCGTGATAGCTCACGTCCAAAATTGTTAATTAAGTAAATGAATGTTGAAGCCCAAATAAATAAATAAAGAACACAAATTAGCATACCATAATTGAATGTCACTCTTGGTTATTCTGCTCTTTGAACTGATGGATGGGTACCATCCACACCACGGGCTGTAATGCAAAAGAGAACAAGTCCTCAGCGCTGACAAACTCACTCACACACACATAACCACACACACACATACTGGTTATCTCAATGCATTAATCTACAGTATTGACAACAACACTGAACATAACTTGAGGACTCTGCAGACAAACAGCCTGTATCTGATGTTGTTGGCACACATAATCGCATCTCAACGGTGCCGCTCTGCTATCCATCAATAAAACGTCCAGAAAGATTTATGTCACAAGGTCCGTGGTCACATAAAAACACGAGTAAAGGAAAATACTGTGTAATCTAGGTGTTGCCTCTCAGTGTCAGGGACACCTTGACCTTTCCCTTTTGATATGTGGCTAATCTCCAACATGTCAGGGTCACTGTGGAGATGAATAGTCAAGCTGACATGTTGACACCAGGTTAAATTGTCAGATTTTGACATTTCCAGCATGGAGAGCTCATCCCAGTATCCTGACAGGTCATGGAGCTATAATAAAATTTGTGCACATGGTAATGAACTATTATTTATTTTCCTGATGAACAAATCAGCCTATAAAAGCAGAATTTGTATTTGTTTATATGGATCCAACAGACTAAATTTCATGAACATGATTTTTGTGACAGTTTTTTCCTGACCTCAATCAAAGAGCGTAAGTTGCCTGAATTTAACCACAGATGGAGTTAGATGCCAGATTCCTCTTCTCTGTGACTCCGGCACTGTTTATTAATGTAGTTCATCATTAAATCTCAAACATGGTGCGGGCACAAAGAGACAGTCATGCTGTGTGTGACGACAAACATAAAGTTTGTGTCCCTGCATATGAACCTTTTAGATAAAACTCTGTGAGTCTGCGTCTTCAGACCAATTAACTAGAAAAACTATTAAATCTTTTGTTTAGCTAAAGGTGAACTGATCAATTTTTGACCTCTGTAAGGTCAGAGAAAGGACAAATCAAGCTCATAGACACAAAATCAAAACGATATCATCAGATTATGAAATTGATATCACTAAAGTGTTAGCAAACAGTCACCTCTTTACACAACCAGCAAACATTTGTTGTCTTGTATCTGTCCACCTGGTTATTTTATACGTCTAATATTCACTTTTATTCCAGGTAAAGTTCTGCTTTCTTCATTTCCTGGGAAAAAATACTGGTTACTAGATGTTCCAATGCCTTTTGCTGGTTGCTAATTTAGTCTCTCTGTCGTTTGGTGTTGGCAAGGTGGCACACAGGGTGGCTGTTAAAGCATGTTTGGCCCAAACTGCTGCAGAGCTAAAAGAGACTAACAAGCCCTGTGCAGCTTCAGAGGTGTGTAATAATCCTGTGGATTTCAGTGCTACAAGCTACATTTGAATATAACCCCGTTTTCATCAGGTTCATTATCAGCGCAGAGTTCTCTTTGCCCTTTAAACTGTCTCGACTTCCTCACACCTTAAATTTGAGTCGGAAAATGACATGTTTTGTGTGAACAATCTGAACCTGGCAAAGAATATTTCCGTGCTGTACTAAATTACTGCAGGCTAGTTTAATCACATTTTATGAAGTTGCATGTGAAACTTTTATCTGCAAAGTTAAAAAGAAAAAACACTATACTTCTCACTAGAAAGTAAAATATTCCTTTCCGAAAAGTGATTTCATAACAGAAAAGTGCTGCACCTCAAAACTATATGGTGATTATACGGAACAAACTCTTTTCTGTTCTGAAATCCTACACACTGCAGCTAAAAAACATGATAAACACATTGCCTTCGACTGCAGAGCAGCCAAACTAAATCCTGACGTTTTTAAACAAGAAAAGAATTGTGACTACCCTTGCAGAATTTATAGGCATGTTAGACACCGAAATGAGCTTTAAAATGTGAAATGATGCCTTCTCTACTTGATTAGTAGCCATTCTTGCTGAAATTAAGTTGGCTGTGACTGTGAATACCAAGCCGCAGGATGTGTGAGCTCAGAAAAACACATTCGTTTCTCTTCCCTTCTGCTAAAGTACCTTTTTAAGAGCATCAGTATCGCCGGAGAAGATCACACCCTGTATGGCACCAGCTCCATCACGACCCCCGCTGCCTGGCTCGGAGACAGATTTAAGAGACAAAGGCAGGCGGGATGGCCGCGAGAAAAAAAAAAAGAGGGTCTCTTTATAGCACCTAATGAGGATAAGAAAAAATATGGAGTCTTTTCTTCTCCTTCTTAACTCCTTGAGATGCCTGGGCAGGGGTGATAAAAAGAGCCAGAAGAAAAGGAGTTCATTTTATGGAGCTGGCTGGCTGCAGAAGAGATGGAAGCTTCTAGAAACAGAAAAGTTTAAAGGTGTCGTCGCCCGCACTGATGGACGAATGTGTCGAAACAACCTTCAGCCGCTTCGCCGCCGCTATCGATCAAAGCAAACTGTCCACTTAACTTTAGAAAAGAGTTCGCTGCTCTGTTGTCTTACACCGAGCTGAATTTCATCCCTCTGCTGGTTTTCTTATTAATTTTGTCATCAAAATTGTTTTTTTCAATAGATGAATGCTTTATCAGCTTCAGTAAAGATTTAAAATAAAAAAAAACAAGCAATGCAATTAATCTTGGTGACATGCTGACAAACAAAGAGTCTGAGAACATTTGGAAGACTTTAAATTGAGTTACAATTGGACACTAACTATTAAACTGATGTGACAAAGCCATTGAGTTGAACAAACTAATCTACAAGAATTAATTGGCACCGTACATTGGAACTTTATGGTTCTCTGCGTCCTTTATGTCAAAACTTCACTGGTCTGGGATGAAGGTCTGATAAAGTTTAAGCAGATCAATGAATAAGGGTTATGAAAAGATCACACTTCGGCTGAAACTATCTGTTTCACAGCTGGAAACCCACCTGATTTTGATAGTTACTCAGGTAAAAC
Source organism: Ctenochaetus striatus (assembly GCA_034780835.1). Classification (NCBI taxonomy): domain Eukaryota; kingdom Metazoa; phylum Chordata; class Actinopteri; order Acanthuriformes; family Acanthuridae; genus Ctenochaetus; species Ctenochaetus striatus. Next base: position 2,088,343 of record JAUZTA010000030.1, on the reverse strand, counting down.
AGTTGACCTTGAAAATGCAGCACATGCAGGTCGACATTTAATTTAAACTGTCACACTGACTGCTGAAATATTACGTTACATGTACAATTTTATGTATTTGAGTTTGTCAAACCACAAAATGCATATATATTTTTGTAGTTTCCAGGCTTGAACACTGTTTTTTAAAACAAATTCTCTAATTTAGTGTTTTACTTACAGCTCCAAAGACTCTCATAGATGCTCAGTTTGGTTTAGCTCTAATGGAAGCACAAATCTGACTCCTATCATCATCGAATTCATTAAAGGATTATTTCCAGGCTGCTGACTGCTTACGTTTCTACTTCCTCTGAGAGTCCAGACACAGTTATCCTTCTTCCACTGGTGTTTTCAGTGTTCCTGTTAGTCCAGCTGACCTCTTGTGCTGTAAAGTTTTTTTTCCTTTCGCAGAGATTAGAGTGCATCCACAGCTTCCTGTCGAAAAACTACACTTCAACTGCACCATTAGAGCTGTGACTGTCACAGTAATGTCACCTATAACCTTAAGCCATCTAAGATGCAGTGCATCATGACCAACAGTTAACCTCAGCCACAAGCACCAGCATTTTTTAAAGCTACTGTGGTTTTTAAGTTCAGTTGCTGCTGAAAACTCCTGTTTTTGGGGGCGACTTCTGCTCTCTGAGCCCGAGTTTTCTGCCCATGCAGAACTTACGGAGCACAAAAATGTTAACTGTACCTTTATCACATCACTTAAGCTGCTTGTTGGTGGAGGGTGATGGGATGTTAGTGCACTTGGCTGTGTTCAAGTGCGACTAAATGGGTTTAACAGGGTGATTGCAAACGAAAGGACCACTGTAGAAGTATAGCCAGATTATCCGACTGGTCATTCTAGTCTTTTTGCCCCTTACAGTCACCCCTAGCATTTTACCGGTGAATACTGTGCTGAGCGAGCTACAGGTGCTGTACTGTCACTTTCAATTAGACGCCAGCCATCCAAATGTAGAGCTCCGTTAAGCAAGTGTCAGGACATCATTAGCAACGGGTCAAACTGCATTATGCTGAGACGCCTCGATCGTTATGGTCAAACCGGCTGCCTTGTACGCAGCACAGAGAAAAATAGGTGTCAGTGGAAGGTAAACAAGACTTCACTCAAACATGCATTACATTCTAGCAAGATTTTCCCACTCAGAGAGCGGCACAGTAAACTCCATGCTCCCCTCAGACAGCAGTCTAAATGTCCATCTTTAAGTACAGCAGCGAGCGTTTGAGCAAACACGATGTCTGGTGAAGTTGAAGAACATGTTTAGTGTCCTGCCAAGTCTCGAGGACTTTAAGGAGTGCTTCACCAGCCGTTTTTTTGCACACAAGTCTCCAAATGTTTGCAGGTAAATGTGCTTACTGATGCTGGCTCACCGAGACCCAGAGAAACCAGTTGAACTAACAGGATAAAGCAGGATGTACATATGCAGTGTAAGATAATTACCGCACAGCTGTCAGAGCTGCAACAAGCAAACAATAAAGAGGATGAATCACCAGCCGTCTTCACACGAAACACAGAATACACACACGGCTGCACAAGAAGAAGCCAAAGCTTAAGTGATACTCCTTTATGTTCTCATTTTTAAGTGACTTTGACTAAACAAAGATCACAGACACAACACTTAAATCAATTTATGAACAAAACACATAAGCTATTAGATAGAACTACTTTTATTTATTCATTCACAGTATTTAAATTGGAATGATACACATGTGTGTGTTAAATGTACATGTTTGTCTGTCTCTCAGGAGCATCTAACTTCCTGTCTATGGCTCACTGCTTCCAGCCCATTGGTTTCTAATGAAGATGAAAAACATTTAAAAACATTAAACATTTTGAT
>JAUZTA010000030.1:2029458-2045890 GCA_034780835.1 Ctenochaetus striatus | reverse complement strand
TTACTTATGAGGCAGGTACAACTTTTTCCCCAGCATTTTTAGTACGATAAGCACTAAACTTTAATTTACATAACCCTTAGAGAAACTTTATACCAGTCTAGTTGTAAAATATACTATATTTAAACAAGTGCAACATTTAAAATTTATTTGAAAATATAAACATAAAAGTCTGTGTGCTTAAGTCTGAGGAAGAAGTTACCGAGCCGACACACCTGGAAAATACATGGAGTGATAGAGTCGACTTCATGTTATAAAAGTTAAAAATTTCTATTCACTCTCTTATCACAGCACAGAAATCTCCACACTGCTTTTCTGTCCAGGTGGAGACGATTCGTGATGCCTACATGGTGGTGGCGGGCGTGCCCAACAAGACCACCTTTCACGCGCACCATATCTGCGACATGGCCCTGGACATGCTGAGCTCCATAGACCACCTCAAAGACCCCTCCACCGGAGATAACATCCAGATAAGAGTCGGTAAGGAGCGGTGCAGCTGTCAGCCACGATAAGGCACCTGGATTATTTTGTAGTTTTTTCGCCTGCTGCTGGCCATCAGGAGGCCACAGCTCACAGTCGGTCACCCATCACTCCCCTCTGAACTGGCAGGGATTCAGAGTCTTGATCCTGGTTCTTCCCGGGCCTTTTTTTATCCACTCCAACACTGTGCCACCTTTAAGTGACAGCACCGAAAATATAATCTCAGGATCTTGGGGCAAAATATAGAGATTTTTACCTCAACCAGAGGACCCAGGTAGAAAACACAGATCAAGACACTGATTCCTTATTATCACAATAGGTTGTTGTTCTCGCATAAACTCTAACTAACGGCACCTTTGTTGGATAATTAGTGTTCCTTAAATAAATAATTATTTTTAATGTTAAGGGACAGAAATAGCAACATTTTAATCTTCTGTACCTTTAAGGTTAAATATGAACCGTATTTTTGACTCTAAATACAAAAGAAAGAACAGCCTGAATTATCTGCGGGTTTTAACCTCTCCATTGGTTTCTGTTCATGACAGACTGTTGATTTAAGGTTCTACAAACTGTTTAAGTGCTGACTGCTGAATGAGCTATTAGAAATGTAGACCAGTTTTTGCCTGTAAGGAATAACTGAGAAAAGATGCAAGAAAACCTGTGAGTCTCTATTTATGTGGGGCACTGAATTTAGGCAGTTGAGGAATGAATCAGCTCTTGTGTGGTTCAATAAACAGTTTTTTCTCTTTTCAGGTATTCATTCAGGTATGGTTGTAGCCGGTGTTGTCGGCCTGAAGATGCCTCGCTACTGTCTGTTTGGTGACACTGTGAACACAGCCTCCAGGATGGAAAGCAACGGAGTGGTGACTACACTAACATCTTTTACAACCTATCGCCCAGCAAAATGTGCTAAATAACCCATGGCAGTGGTATAAATAACTGCAATGACGTTCATGATTTCCCCAAGTCAAATTCATGTAGATTAGTATAGAAAGCCATTTTCTGTCTAATGACGGCATTGTGCGTGCTGCTTTCTAGTTAATGGAACAGGCTAATTACTTAATTTGCTTTTCATTACGTACAGTAATATACCTTAATTTCATGTTTTGTGGAAAAATTTGTTCAATAATGAAAAGGAAATTATAAAGGAGGGAGTTTGCAGGCTTATATTCATTCCCGTAATGGAAGAAAACCCTGAATGAACTCTCATTTTAGAATCCAGTAAGTTAAATATTTTCACTTCCCTTTGACAATTTGAATAGGTTTCAGGACAGATGGAGCTTGTAATTCAATACTCAGCTTTAGCAGTAGTTTTCTGTATGTGTGTCTGTCTGAACAGGGCATGCAGATACACATCAGCCAGACCACCAAAGACCACCTGGAACATGAGCCCTATATAATTGAGGAGAGGGGCAAAATATTTGTAAAGGTGAGTGGTTAAAATCACCCTTTTTACATGTTAACGTGTGCCTGTCTCGTCAATTTTGACTTTCAAATCTTGGAGTTCTTATCAGCCATCCATGGATTAAGATGGACATAATGATTAACACTTGATATGTCAGGTCTTGCCAGTTTAATGGCTGTAATTTTCAAATCACTTATTCTCAAAATGAGGTGTATAATTTGAAAAATGGGAACACCCGCCTTTGCTGGGACACTTACTTTCGAGTACAGCTGAAAATACTCATAATTTCGAGCAAATTCAGGGATATTTTGTACTAGGGCTGTTCAATATTACATTTTCACTTCAGGATTATTATGACCTTAAGAGTTTACAATAAAGTTCTTGATATATTCACCGAAAACCAAAACAACAAAAAACACCTTCAGTCAAACTCATCTCTAACTTTATATAAAGTGGGTTTATGTGTTTGTCTCTCTCCAGCAGATGGACTATACTGAAAATAGGGGTGTAAAGTGTAGAGATGAGGAGTGTGTAGCCATAACTGCACAGAAGGGTTCATTACACCCAATGAATTTTAAGTATTATTTCCAGGAGGTGGCAACCAGTGTTAAGATGCATTACTGCCACCCTCTGTGACGAAGTTAAAATGGAAAAAAAAGATAAATGAGATATCACAGTTTCCTATATTGTGGTATCTTTTTAGCATATACATAATTTCATACATTCCTCTTGCGAACATCCTTCAGGGTAAAGGCTACATGAAGACCTACTGGCTCAAAGGAAAGAAAGATCTGTCGTTTAAGACCCCGGCAGAGCTGCGCTACAGCAGTGAGCAAAAAGACGAGGACAGGAGCTCTACTGGGTGAGTAGACAAAAGAAGAATGGCCAACACCAAAGAATCACTTTTCTTCTTTACAGAGTGGACTCTCGATGCCCCCTGTTGATTCAGCCAGAGCTGTGCTCATTGCCCCCTGCAGTATCAGACAGCAAGCGATCTGGAAGGCTGTCTTAGGTGCTTTTGTTTGTTTGAAGGAGTCCTGCTGACCAATAAAAAACAAAATATTTCACTCAAATAGGGCAGTGCAACCCGTGGGCTGCTGCAGCAGAGCAAAAAACAGTGTGAGAGGCTGACAACCAACAAAAACACCCTTAAAATAGTTGGTTTAGTCTGATATCAAGCCTTTGAGACTGCTTTCAAGTTTTCATTAAAAACCCATGAAACAGCATCAGTTACAAGACAGATATATTTTCTTGTTTAGATGAAAACATGATTGTAGGGCTAACACAAAGGAATTATTGAGGATATTTTTGAAGCGTGCACAAAGCTTCTAGTAGGAAAAAACTCAGATCTAAGAAAATTGTGATTTTACAACTATCATACCTACTGCGAAATGTAAAGAATTTGGATTGTTTTTAATTATAGACACATAATGTAATCTTTATTATGTCTTTTGTGGATCTCTGCAATATGCTAATATTGTGTTAATGCATCAGTTCCACAAGCACCAATGCCAAGCGCATGGCCTCAAACCTCCATATCACAAGCAATGAGGACCAAGCTGAAGGGAAGCCAAGCCCCAGCGATCTCCCCCTGGACACCCTACCCCCACCAGAGGCCGCTAACGAACCCCCCGCCATTTCAACTGAGCCACAGGAAAGGGAGAAAGCCAAAAAGACTAAGAACAACAAGGGTGCCAGGCTGGAGGTGCCCCAAGGAAACGCAATGCTGGAGTCTTTGCCACCTGCTGATGGGCTGGACAACCCGGGTCCTTTACTCAACAGCAAGAGAAACAGCCTCAGGCAGCAGTACGCCAAGCTGCCCACCAACCTGCCCATGCGCAGCGCCGCCTGCTCCATCCTGTGAGCAGATGGTTGTAGTGTGAGATTACAATATGACTCCAACAAGGGACGAGGGCGTGATGCTGGAAATATCATTGAAGTTTAATCAGAGGCAGGACAAAGCAGGCATATCAATGTTTTCAACATTTATGCTTACTTGCCATCTGCATTTTAATTCATTTTGAATGTCATGTCGTCCCAAGGGGTTTGTGAGATATAGGCTTTTGTGACATTTTGCGTAAAATTATTTGGAGTTTTTTTTTATGGGAACTTAAACTGAAGATTACGGTTTTAACTTTAAGACATCTCTCACTGAAGTCCACTCATATCGTGCATCAGAGACTTTGCTTTTACTGTTCTGAAGATCAGTTTCATCGGCATCTTGAATCTGCAGGTTTCACAACATGTTTTCCTGATGTTGACTGTTTAAAAAAAAAAAAAAAAAAAAGGAAGTACCATGTTCTCAACACGCAAGCACAACATGTACAGAGAAACAGGGGGCAAAATTATACTACAGTACTGCTGGTAACAGGTCATTACAACATGTTTATTTCCTACTTTCTTTATGCTATTTTCTGTACCATTTTACAGTTTTAAAAGCCACTGCTATTACTGCTGTGGCAATTACGTTCAACTGTGTAAGGACAATAAATTACAGGATGTTTTCGAAAATGAAGCCATTTTGTGTCAGGTCGTAGTTTTAAGCGATGAAAAAAGCTTCCAAAGAAACAGAGAAACTAAATCTTTGGATGCTTTATTGAATTCATTCAGAGTAGACATTATGAGAGGTTGTATTTTATTTGGTTTGAACTATCTTGCAATTCAGTAGGTTCTCTGAAAGACTTCTGCTTGTAACTGACCACGTGTTTCACTGTATGATAGCATGTATTTATATAAAACTGTATGTACAGCCACTTAAACTGACATGTTTTCATTTTTTTCCTAAAAAGGTCATGACACTCATACTGAATAAAGTGGTTGGTGGTTTCAAAAACCACTGACCTGCCAGTTACAGTTTTAACCGAAATTCACCTGTTTCAGCTGGAGGCTCGTGTGAACCTTCAATTATACTTTAAACTGTAAACTGTCTCTAGGCAGTGCTTGTATCTCTGTTGTTAGCTGGCTTTGGACTACAGTAACTAAAAAAAAAATCTATAACTACAATGGTAATGCATTAGAATTTGATTCAAATGTAAAGTAGTGTATCTTTTTGCCCCATACTTACTAGCATAGTTCTTTTCCACTGCACTTCTTGAAAGATTATCCTGAATTTGCAAAGTTGTAATATAAAGTATCACAGGAAAGGTTTCCAAATTTGAAAGCAATTCCAAAGAGCAATAGGTAATTTCTTCCAATGTCTCTAACTTTAATCCCAAACCTAAAGTTATTCAAAACACAACTATTCCTCACATTTAGCATTTTGTTAGATTGGTGGACTTGACAAATCAGTCATCCAAATGTATTTTCTGTCCATGGACTATTAAGCGGGGAACTCATTTCAGGACTATTGCAGAAAACAAAACTGAAGAAATAGCATTGCACTGTCTGTCACCCAGCCGCCCACACAGTTCTATAGAACTGACAGCGAAAAAAGTTAGTGAATGATCCTTTTTAAGTATCATCTTTAGACACTGTCACACCTTTAAAAGGCCACTAGGAGGAGGTAGGGTAACCACAAATTAATATAAATCCAAATAAGTTAATAAGTCAGAAACTTGGAGCCATTAGTGAGTTTTTCTTGGTTCCTTGAGGTTCTAAACATTTAAAACACAAGAAATATGGGAATGTTTTATATCTGATAACACAGTGAGGGTAAAGTGAACCCTCTTAGCATGAATATACTGATCAAGTCGAACCTCAGGCGTTCTGTAAACCAGCGTTTGATCATCTCTCATCATCTCTCTTATAACGCTGTGAATTTAAAGACAGCGTGAGTGCAGAAAGCACCAAAGCTCACCAAATCCTCCATCCAATTCAAGCTCCAAATTTTCAAACGCAATTCCCTGACCACCGTGGTTATGAGGTCAGCTGTTCCTGTCTTAGTCATCTGGTGATAATACACTGCCATTATGCAAGTAACTGTATGCATGTGTGTGTGTGTGAGTGTAGGGTTAGAAGCTGAAGGTCCATGTGATCTTTTAATGAAAGTTAAGTGACATAATTAGAGTTCCTCTTACTGTCTCAAAACCAAAAGAGGCAAGTGTGTAAGCTGGATACAGTACGATGGTGAGACAGCTCAGAGCTGATCTCAGGTCAGATGCGTGATGCTTCACAAACACATCGCTCACTCATACGCACAAACACACACAAGCGGGCACACACACACATGTACTGATATTCAGCTGTACTCCCTGCTGATGTTTCCTTTGTGAGATGTCATTACACGATAAAGAGGAAGCCATCAGGAAACCGCTTAAGCACTACTTCCTGTCTGTTGCCACGGTGACAGACCTCATTTTGCAGTTGCAGAAGTTCGCCATGACTTTACTCGACTTAATTTCTTGCAGAAGGGCTGAGTGGGAGGCAAAACAAGGAGGCAGGTGTGTTTCGGTCCATGCCGCACAATGGTGGGCTGGTATCCTGTCCAGGCACTCCTCTAAGTCCAGCTGGACTTCGGCTTCACCTTTGACCCCGACATCTGGCAACAATTAACGTTTGCGAGAGCTCATTGGACGATTCTTTTTGAACGGCCTGAGTCTCGGCCAACAGCCCTTCAGCACAGCTGGTTGCCATTCAGATAAACCTACAGATAAACAAACAGCTTCAGAATTAGGGGACACATCCTGATTCTAAATGAATCGTTGAATTCATGTCGCATGTTTGCAGTAGCTGCCCAGGCTGATTGCTCTGTGACGAACAGTATCAGATTCAATATTAGCTGCTATGGATTACATCCTATATTACCCTCCTCTCTATTGACATTTCACTTGTTTAAAAAAAGGACTTCAAAAGGTTGATAAGATTTATGGCAACAAGCTACAACAAAGCTTCACTCATAAGAGCAATTTCTGCCCTCAGATTTATTAGCCTGGACTGTGACTGTGGTGCAACTCGCCGAACTGAGGAGATTGCTTTATGGAGTGTATATTTCAGCAGGATTAATTATCGGGGACAAAGTGCACTCATCTGCATCTTTTCTATGTCAGTGTGTTACATATAGCTGAGTTTCTAGCTTGGTCTGTCATTTCAAGTTAAAAAGTGGTTTAAAAAATATATAACTACATCAAGGTCAGACTTAATAGCATCAACAAAGTGAAAATATATCCATTAAAAAAGAGACACTGATGCACATAGCAGAACCTAAGCTCATGATGAAACTGTACTTTGTCTATAAACTTACATCGAAATGACCAGATGTTTGTAAAAGTGTTTTGTGTAAGTCCAGTCTGTAAACTGTGACTTTGTGCACGCGTGTGTCGAACTGTGACACACTCCTGACTAATCATTGTTTTGATTCTACCTTAAAACAAGAGACACACAGGGAGGGACGTGGTGCTCAGCAGCGCTGACAAGAGCCACATTCCAGCGAAGGTGAACACAAAAAAGGGGGTTAAGCCACTCCCTTTTCAACCAGCTGCATCACTGGATTATTGCTAAATTCTTTCTGGGGTTTTCACTTGTCAGAACAAGCAGAAGCACAGCGTCAGCAATACAGAGAGGAGCGGGGACAGAGACAGAGCGATTCAGGGAGAGCGCCAAGGTGTGATGAGAGAGGGCAAAATAGAAATACAGAGGTTTTACAGAGTTTGAATTTGAATTTCAGAGGGAAACACAAGACAGAGAGCGACTAGAGAGAGAGAGAGAGAGAGGCAGAGTGAGACACACTCACACAGAGGGGTGTGTCATAGCAATTTAGTTCCTCAAGGAAGTGCAACTCAACATTATCTTAAGGTAGTGTGGCAGCACTGACAGAACCGCTGCAGGAGGGCTGTTTTTTTCTTTGGTGTTTTGGCTCTACTTCTGGTGAAGATGAAGGGATCTCATTAAATCAACTGGCCTGTGCTGTCAATCTGATATCTGACACAGACAAGGAGGGAGGGGGACTCACAACACACACAGGTAAGACACACTTCTGCCATGTTCATGTGTCAGTTAAAAAGAAAAAAAAAATCCTCTGGGCCCAGTGTAGCGCTACGACTCTTTGTTTGGTTCTTGGAAAATTAAAGAGTAATGTTGGCGCCCAGAAGAGACAGTCCAAGCAGACGGATGATTGAACAGATTGTGTGACTTCTCTCCACTTCCCCATCTTGAGCACGAGTTGGAAGATATGCGCGTTTGCTCACAGTCATGCTGGAACAAGCACAGTGACATGCACAGATGTGGAGCTCACATGCTGGGAGTTGCTCAACTCAACTCTCGGGGCAGTGGACTTTCCCTCCTTTACTGGCCAACTTTTGATTTGAGGTACATTAGGTCAGAGACACAATAAAAGATGCCACACACTTTGCGGGACAAATAGAGCCTGTCAGGCCTCGGCTGATGGTACCCCGCCGTTTCGCCACTGCTGTCTGTTTCGCTTCCCTTTTGAGGCACTGTAGCTGAGCGGCAGGGTGAAGCAACCACAATTCAGAAAAAGTTGTGCAATGTTTAAGAGAAACTGCAATATGTGCCTTTTCACAATTTCAAAATGCTTCCTCATCTGTCCCTACAAAAAAAAATTTAAGGAGCGATTTTTGTTTAAACAAAAGATTTGTCAAATGATGAAGGGACTATGCAAAGCAAACATGAAACCAACATAAACTTGCATAACAAAGAATCCGGTTCGAAGTAAGATAAGATTAAAAAGTCACAATGAACAAAAGAAGCCAAAGTTAAAGACAAGATACACATCTCAACCTTGAGCCTTCTTGCCCCTCGTTCAAAACACACAGCGGAAGTGACACCTCAGCCTGGCACAGTTCTCAGCGTGCACCGAAAGCTGCTGTATAAGGACACGCAACTCCTGTGGTTTTACTGTTATTGTTTAATCCTCCCTGGTTCATAACGAGAAGAAAATAAAAGGTTTCTAGCAATTCAATGCAACCACCCTTGTAGCTCTGCAATGGTCTTTCAACAATGGCTTCCTTGTTTTCATCTGATTGAGTTGCTTTTCTGTGTTATTTTTTGGAACATTCTTATTGTTCGGCCTGATCAAAAGCTGCGGGCAGCTAAAAGAGACCTAAACTGCTCCTCGCAGTCTCATCAGGTACAACTCAGTCCACCAAGCCCGAAGCCTGGTGCTGAAAGTCAGTGAGGACATTCATCTGTTGAGCTCATTGTAACGAGGCCCTGCTGCTTCACTCTAATAACAGTACAAGATACATTTTGATCTGGTGAGTCAAAAGGGGCTTCGTGAATCCCCCTCTAAGCCCTGTGAGAGGAATTATTGTCATACTTCCCACACACACACACACACACACTCACAAACATGCATGCACACAAATAAACACATAGATGCTGGGAAAGGGCAAAGACACAGACACACAAATACACACACACAAAAATCAAACACATTAATTTATTTGCAGAAATACCACGAAGCAAAAACTACCAGAAACTAGTTTAACCGACAAAAAAAATTCAAATCCATGTGTGAGCAGGTTCATACATGAACACAAACACTGAGGCTGCAGTCATCCAAGGAATGCTAAATATTTACCTCTGCTGCCTGCCTGGATGGCTCCACCAATCAGCACTCTCTCTTTGACTGTCCATTAACCCTAAGTTAATGCCTAAAGCTTCCTTTCCACCTGACTGTTACAGTTACAGACAAAGAAACCAAGCACAACCATCTCTAACTGCAACAGATTCACCTCTGTCCTATTTTTTTTTTTATTTTGATCTTTCAACACTGTTAGGTCTCACTTAGTATACAGACGCTCGCCAGTTCAGTTAGGCATTTGGGAGGGAAACAAACACTTGAACATGTGATGCAGTCACTCCCTGGGCAAATGTCACCGACAAACTGATGCTTAAAACCCCTCTTCAATCCATCTGTACCAGCAAATTGATGCTCAACATTCAAAACGTTCTCAAAGTGACTGAATGAACGACGTACATTACAGAAAAGTGGTTTCATGGCAATGAACTGCTGTAACACAGAGATATTTCAACACGCTCCAAACAGCCTCAACCTCTGACAGAACCACAAAAAATAAACAAGGTAGATGCACAAGAGGCCAAGAAGCCAACAGTCTCCAGCTGTGGCGTTACATTACGCTATGTGAAATACTGCCTGATGACTCTGCACTGTGCATGTCCCTCAAATCCCTGTAGTCTTTTTAGCAAATAAATGAGATTGAAGCATGAATCTGAAATAGCTATCACGCTGCTCCACTTCCATTATCACCGTTCAGGGAAATTAATCTAATGAATGTTCTTTAATTCCCCACAGGGAGCCCAAAGCTTTTGTAACAAAGCGAGCTATTAGAAATGTGACACTTGTTCAAAATGAATGGCGGCGCATATAAAACGGGACCTGGTGAGATATCCTATAAAAGTGAGTTTGCTTATTATTGATGTTGCAGCTGGGATCGGGGTGTACGCCAGGGATGGGGAGAGTCAGAGGGAGCCTTGCCTATTTGCATGATATGATCATTAAAGTGACTGGATCACTTTTTTCTTTATTAGAGAGCTGTGAAGTCATTTGCTGACAGTGCTGACTATGCATGACTGGAGTCAGGCAACGAGATTATCATCATTTGAATAATGCTGTCACTATGCACAAACATTAAAGCAGCCATCAGGCAGTAACTGACATCTTACAGAGAATATACTGGTATATATATATATATACATATACTCGTTTCACTGACAGATTAGCTGTTGTTTTACCCAAATGCATCCCTCAGGATAACCTTTAAGACAGTCATTATGTTTAAGGTGCTTGCTTTCTGTTCTTGGATCACCATGGATGCAATCTGAAAACAGCAGGCATGGACCTGCCTCAGATATGCAGTCTACCTGCTCCTCTCAAATACTTGTCCACACAGGCCAGAGGGGGATTTGTGTGGAAAATTACACTGAAAGATGCTCAGTAACTTGCAGCCCTGTTTGCACACAAGTCTTTAAAAGTGTGAAAATAAGGCAAAATAGAACACAGGAAGTAGGAGAGGATATACAGCAGTTTCAGTGATGTGTGCAGTAGATACAGTATGTCTTTGGTGTTTCTGTGGATTAAGTTTAAGAAGTGTTACGTATTTAAACTGAACTTCAATGGATTTTTATGAGCGTCTGTGGGATTGGAGATATGACTGGGGTTTATATTTATATATCAAGCCTAAGAATGCCAGAAGGACACATACTATTTGCTTTATCTGTTGTAAGAGTAATCTGACAGTGATCCTTACAATCTTTGCTACTGCATTGGTGTGGGTGTTTACCTGTTTCCCATGCCCAGTCTTAGTACACTGGACTAATAAGAGCATTAGCTAAATAAATTCAGTTTTCTTCTTTCATTGATTTACTCCAAATCCACCTGTTTTTACAGATCAGGTGAAATTAAAAGTAATTAAAATCAAATTAATTCAAACACTGTTGACAATCAAAGATAAACAATGGATTTTGTAGTTGTGTCTTAGCATGCTGTATGCATGATAATTACCTCCCTTGGGGTTTCACTGTGATGGATGTTAGGTGTGGTTAAAGTCTCAGAGGAGAAATTAAAAGCCTCAGTGGAGCGTCTTCCATGGTACTTCTTCCTCTTGGCATCAAACATGAGTGTCAGATACAAAAACAAAACACTGAAACTAGCATAACATGAAAGCAGAGTTTCAAATTTGACGCTGTATTTTCAGTGTCTGTTCATGTAGCACTCTTAGAATATCAATTTACTTTTCTTTTAAGTGGACAAATATTTGAGCTCGAATGGTTAAACATTGTGTCAGTGAAATGTAAGTAAATGATGTCTGAAAAAGCATGTGAATGAGAGGCAAACTGAAGGTTAGAGAGTCAAAGTAATTACTGCCGGTTTCAAATCCCCAGGATGATCTGGAGAATCTGGAGACGAGAAATGAAAATGTGCACCCACCTCAGCCTCCATAATAACAAACAGTTGGCCCTTTTACATGGCACTTAACCTCCAACTAATCCACTGAGGCTGCTCACTGTTTGGCAGTAAAATGCTGAAGTTGTGCTCAGCAGCAGCAGCCAGGTGTGAAAATATTCTTCCCCTTTATTCAAGGCTGCAATAAATGTCTTCATTATTTCGGGTAGAATAGAAGTTGTTGCATTTTGCACTTCACAATCAAGCATAATCTGGAGTCAAGTATGGAAAGTGACAGGGAATCTTTTTTAACTGCAGAAAAACTGAGAGATATCAACATTTTGTGTAAACATAACTCTCTCACACACAACAATGAACAATCAATCCACTTTAAGGCTCTGTCTCTATGTCTGGTATCTGTATTATTTGCACTTTACTGATGGAATTTTGGATTGAGTCCTTAAGTATTTCTCAAGATTTTTGGAAACTATTAATTCGCAATAGTTACTACTGCCGTTTCAATCATAAAAATGTCTCTGTGGGCCACGTCTAAAAATTGTGCAAGGAGAAAAATGTTTTTTGGGAAAGTAATATTGTAACTCAACAACATAACTAAAATGTAAAATACTGTTTCCTTCCTTTTAACAATTCAGGCAACCATGGACGCCTTCAGCTCAAAGGACATGGCCTTAAGGGCGCAGAAGAAGATCCTTAGCAGCATGGCCTCCAAAAGCTCTGTCCAAATGTTTATTGATGACACCACCAGTGAAATCTTGGATGAACTGTACCGTGTCTCCAAAGAGTATTCGGGTAACAAAACAGAGGCCCAGAAGGTGATCAAAGACCTGGTCAAGATTGCAGTGAAGATTGGCGTGCTGTTCAGGAACAACCGTTTCAGCACAGAGGAGCTGCAAGTGGCCCAAGACTTTAAGAAGAAGCTCCACATGGGGGCCATGACAGCTATCAGCTTCTACGAGGTACATTTCCATTAAATAACGTTTTAATTTACACAATATGTACGAGCTTTAGAGACAGAATTTCGAGGGACTCATTGACATGCACTAAATTTGCTCTGTTAGGTGAATTTCAAAATTAGCATTTATAAATCCATTAATTCATAAATCACACAAGCCTAACTGTTTAAGGTGTCAAAGAGTCAACATGTACACGGCTCATAATTGCTATTCAGCGTTTGTTGGTTGTATTTAAAGCACAACAGCACACAAAGTTACATTAATGCAACTTGTTTCGGTCTCCGCTTTCACATCTCATGGCAGAACATAAATAGGTATGTTCCACACTGATATTATTATTACATCAAATGAAACTCCAAGGGGGGTTATTATAATTAGAAAGTCAAGTTCAATCCTTTAAAACCTTATGTAGCAGCCTTTATTTTACATCTTACTATTTTTAAGGACTTGCAGGTATCCTGAGAAAAGACTTAACTAAATCTTTATACAGTAGTTTGCTGCTAGAGATATATTGCTCACTCAAATCTCCTTTAACATTATATTATTCATCAAATGCAAGAAATGAGATGAATGCTCACAGTAATACAGCCGATATATCCTGACTTGTGCAGGTGGACTTTACCTTTGACAAGGCAGTAATGGAGGAACTCCTGACCAGCTGCAGGGATTTGCTGCTGAAGCTGGTCAACAGCCACCTCACCCCTAAATCCCACGGCCGCATCAACCACGTCTTCAACCATTACTCTGACCCGGAGCTCCTGACCAAACTGTACGACCCCAGCGGCCCTTTCCGACCCAATCTCACCAAGATCTGTAAAGGACTCAACAAACTAGTGGAGGACGGGACAATATGACGCAGAAATAATAAAATGTCTGTCAGACACTGGGAGATCCACAGCCAAATTCACTTGAGACTCAGAACCGTTGGACATGATTGGTCTTACTGCTGCTGAGGTCTGGCAACATAAGACGAGTGATTTGAGAACAAACCGCTGCCCCATCGTTCTCAAAGAATATATGGGATGTAAAAAAGTTGGTTGAGTTATTTCTCAATTTTTAACGTTCAGAGATGATGTATGCTGTTTAATTGTGATATTTACTTGTCTAATTTGACAAAATTCACAAAACCAAACTTGAATATAAAATGGTTTATATCAGCTTTAAAAGATTTTGATTTTTTTCCGATGTTTAATAGAATATTTGAGACCTTGAAATGTTTCACTTAGAACTACTGATGTTATATATTCTAGAGAGGAGCAGTTAAAACAGCTGGACAGATTGCATACAGAGCACAGACAGGGAAAAAGTTGCTGTGATACAGCACTGCCATCTGGTGGTCAAAACAACTTGCCTACAACTCAATGTACTTTATTCACTGAGGAGTCCAGGGGACAACAAGGCCAATAATAAAGCAAATTAGCCCACAGTGGAAAATGAATTACACCAAGACTTCGTACACTCAGTGGACTTTTAACATGTTTAGGAGAATCAAGAAAAAATGTGACTCTTTAAAAAGAAATATATATATACACACAAATAAACACACATTCTTACACAATGATGACTTAAAAGAAAAGATTTTTTTCTAAAATGAACTATAACAATCTTATGAATAATAAACAATAAACAAATAATAAAAACATGTGTTCTACAACATGTCTCTTTTGTAACAAATTTTGGCTAAATCACAGTTTAAATTCTACAGCAGTGATGGGCAGAGCTCTATTCTTTAAAAATACTGTACTCTATCACAGTCAACATATATTTAAACATAATATTCAGTAAATTTGGCTATTTATACATTAGCAGGCTGTGAGGTAGTAGGCCTATTACAGAACACTTGCTGAGTTTACCATATAAAGAGTCATATGACTGAACCAACATGTGACTGTGAAATTCTCATTTTTTCTTAATTTAATGCTCTTATTTCCTGCATCTGAAAACAAGCAAAACAAACCTACTGCCAAATATAATCTACAGTTTGTCTCAGCGAATAAATACAAAGATTAGACAAGTGCAATAATGTTTTTAAAAAACTGTTAAAAGACAGTGAATCCTCACCTGAGATCTATTCCTTAATCTATAATGCTCTATATTCTTGGAGGTTGCAATGTGGCTTTCTGAGAAAACAACATGTCACAGCTGGAAGATCTCATCTTCCCTGTCTCTCAGTTTTTTGGTGAGTTTGGTAATAGTAAGGGGCACTGCTCCATGTGGCGCCTGCTGCTGCTGCATTCTGAAAGATGAAATGTCACTCTGCGACCTTGTGAGCGGCCGGGAGTCTGCTGTCCTGCTGGTGCAAGCTGCTTCTATGGCAGCAACCCTGTGAGGAAGAAACAGAGGAAAAGATGCAATAAGTCTGAAGACTGATACAACTGACAGAGCCAGCCTGCATCCATGTTTGGCAGCTTTCAGTGGTATTTAATAGACCAACTCTTCCCCTTGGAATATAAGTCTTGCTAAAATATTAAATAGAATGAATTGTATTTTTATGCAACCTATATATACTAATAATTTTATTCACTAACCGCAGCATTTGCCTCCAAAGCAAGACGTTTTTTCTAAGAATATTGAGAACAGGGAGATGGATGTTTTAATTAAGTGCCCATTTGTAGACCCAGGTTAAAGTTAAGTGTCTTATAACAGAAGTCAGTACCAAAACTCATATATTTGATTATAACCACCATATTTTCTTTACCGCACCAAGGGCATCAAGTAAAAATACAGTACTTCTTTGTCAGTGAACAACATGCAGATACAATTTTCAGGATACACTGGTTTTGAAGCCAACTGGATACAAACACCTTTTGCACGATACGAGGGTGTGTTATGTCTCACTTGTCGGCCCCAATAGAAAAAAAGGAAACTTAAGCAAATAAGGAAGAAAAAAAATGTGTATTAAAAAAAACTATGGTAGCAATATTTATCAAAAGCAGTAAAATGTGTAAAAAGGGATGGGCATTAAATATAGTGACAGCTGTAGTGGGATATTTTGTATGAGATGCACACTGAATCAGATTTAAGACCATCTATAATCACTAAAGTGAATTATATCAGCGCTTGGAATGCCATACAGCACCACAGAATGCAACTTAAAAACAGGACAATAGGACAGACCGAACGCATAGAGTTGTCTGTGTCTGAAAAACAGTGTAAACAAGCAGTAAGAGCCATGCAAACATACCTTTTCTCTGCCTCCTGGCATCCTTTAACAGCAGCCTGCTTGGACCGACTTATCAAGCCATCCAATCTTTTAAGAAAATCCTCTGGTGTAAGTTCTGATATTCTTTCTCCGTCATAATCCTCAGAGGAGCTTCCTGTTGGTCCATTTCGAGCAGAGGCACAGCCAGCATTGTCTTCTTCATTGTCCTCTAAAACCAGATTCACCCCATTACTACAGCTGTCCAAGTCTGACAGCACAGGGATTGACAGGGACTTCTTCAGGAATATCGAGTCATTGGTGTACATCCTGTTTGCTCTTTTGATTTGCTCCATCTGTAAGATAAGAGAAGGTTACCTAGTCAGCCTTTAAACAGTCGTTTAACTTGGATGAAAACTAATCTCACAAAAAAAGTTTACTTTACTTTTATCATATTATAAACTGGATAGCACTCTATAATAGCTTATACATATATGGACATTTCAAGCAAACACCCTTCCTCATTATGTATTTAGTTAAAGGAATACATAGGCTAATTACAGTGTTATCCTGCTGGTGTTTTTTAATATTTACCTTTAAGTATATTCACAATCCTTTTACACTGAGACTGAGCA
>JAUZTA010000030.1:2006372-2017931 GCA_034780835.1 Ctenochaetus striatus | reverse complement strand
CTTTCTATTGTTTTCTTATGCTGGTAATCAAAGAAAAACACTAGATCAACTACTTTAAGATGGCTTATATGTTCATAAAATGCCAAATTACACATTTTAAACCTCTCGTTAATTTCATGTTTGAAAGAAAAACTAATTTCAAATGACTCCCTTCACACTTCTCACATTAATCCATTAGTTCAAAGCTTCTGTAAAGTGATTCTGAGCTTCAAAAACATTCAAACTGTGGCTTTTCTCACTTGTTAACACAGTAGCTTCTCTCTGGTCTGTTTTAAGCAGATACAGTATCTTTGCCCCCACCACCTCCGTGTCTTCTCCACCCTTGGTTCGATGGCCTGGGGCCAGGCTTATTTATTTCTGTGCTGCTGAGCGTGGGGAATTGGACCCCGTCGTATGTCTGGCTGTATCACTTAGCTTCTGACTTCTAAGCCGTTACAGTGTCGAGCGAAACAATGTGAGGCTAACAGCAGGGAGACGGCTGGATCTGTGTAACAGGACTATGTGGGTCAGAGCAGCAGCGATGAAACACTGAGGTCACACTGAGCTCTGTGTGCGTGTGCGTGTGTGTGTGTGTTAATAAGAGCCCGCTGCTGGGAAACAACATGAGGGCAAACAGATGACATCATGAAAGAACAGATCTACAGCAAATGTTTCTGCATGTCGTAGCAGGAAACACACACAGGTGTAACTGATAACACAGAGGCCGCATTCCATTCAGATGAGCCGTAGTTTCAACGGCCAGGTCCTGTGTGTGCGTGTGTTGGCTAACTGGGACACTTGATGGAACTGAGCCATCGTTAATAAAGTTTTCTCTGCATTAACATTCAAAATGTCTCCCAGAGAGTCAATCAAACGCGAGGATCAGTTTGATGTTGGATGTTACAGCTCCGTCTCTGAGGCTTATCACAAAGGTGAGATACTGGTTTGTTACTGTGAGCAATAATCTGATGCAGCCACCAGTTTGAAGCCTGACCAGAGACTCCAGCTCTCATTCATTTAAAGAAGGAATGAACAGAGAAATTCAGCTGCTGTTTCTGTTCAGTGTAAACCAATAGCTACAGTGTTTTCTTACCTGCGATATCACACATCTCTGCGTCTGTGGCGTTTTTCAGAGCCTCCTCCAGCTCCGGCTCCAGGGTCACCTGCTCATGCGCAGGGATCTCTCGCTTCTTGGCGATGAAGGCCTTTCCTGGAGATTGACAGGAAGATGAAATAAGTTGAGAGATGAAACTAGAGGACGAATGCAGAGAAAAAAAAGTTGAATATCAATGTCAGAGAAACTGATAGGGGATGAATTAGATGCAGTCAAGAAGAAGAAGAGAACAGTGTGTAACTCTGAAAATAAATCACCCTTTTTTTCTTCACTTTTTAATCCTAATGGAGTTTCTTCAGCCTGAATGCTTTAAACTGTAAATTCATGTCTGTTTTGGTAAAAGCTCCGTTCGGATCATGTTTCCCAAAACATGAGTAAGTCAGGGCTTATCAGGGATTTGGGGACCAGCGCTAATAAACTTGATTTTCCACTGGAGCCCAGATTGTGTCGTCATATCTCTTTCTGTGGGCTTTTCTCACAGATCTCCACATTTTTAGTTGAGAAGAAAAAACACAGACAGGACATATATTTGCCTTTTTTTGCACAGGAATCACAGAGTAAATGTTCTCAGCTTAATCGTGTCCTGCTGTAGGTCTGGACATGTCAGCCTGTTGGACTATGATGGAAACTGCCCCAAAACTCAGTGAGCTGCAGAAACCCCACACAGACCTGAAACTAAGAAGCTGAGCTGCAGTGCAGTCGTGCATCACAGATTACATTACTGACCAGCTGTTTGAGGGAAAAATTAAAAAAAACACTCTACAGATTTAAAGCTTTGCTGAACTGTGTGCAAAGATGTTAAAAGCTGTTGTAATCATGCAATATATCCAGTATTTATGATACTTTCACGTGACCTCTGCTGATGTTTTACAGTGCAAACAGGCCTGTGCAAAAACACTGAGGGGAACTTCTTCCAGCAGGGTCATGTGATGGAAACACACACAGCTGCTTCGCTGTGTTTCACATGACAGAGAAATGAAGACATTTTTACAGAGATGTTTTTCTGTCTCGCATGAAACTTAGATGACTTAAACTGAACATTTCGTGGTTCCTCGGTTCCTCAGACAGGACACCTGCTCCCTCACCTTTCTTCTCCCCGGTGAAGGGCACCAGGTCCTCCCTGTCCGCGTGCTCCAGGGCCTGCTTCTCCAGGTGCTGCTGCAGGGCCTCGCGGTCGAAAGGACCCGTCGGGCTTTTCTTCGTCTGGTCACGCTGCCGGTAGCCAGCAGGCAGCATGGCATTCTGGGAGAGAACAAGAGGTCAAGTGTCATGTTGATGTGACATCATGACCACAGAACAATGAAGAATGGATTCCCTGTATTTACAGGGCCTGGATAAAGTCAGTGAGTAGAAACTTGATGAATCCTCAATGTTTCATAAATATCGATTTCCCCTCTGATCAAATCCGAAATACTTGTGCAACATTTTAGTTATTAATTATGGTAAATATATATTACTGTAACTTTAATTTGCTTGGTTCATCATTCCAAACTGTGCATGAATAAAAGTGTCATGTTTCCCAAAGCCTCGAGCATTTTAATTTCTAATTTTAATGTGGGAAAATTTGATATGGTAATGCTTCTTTTGCTGGTTTGACAGGGTTGCTGCTTGTTTTCATCCTTTCATTGTTCTTTTGCTTTCCCTCTCTTGCTGCTCACTTTGTGCATGCAACAAACTGAATCACTTGTGGGCTCGCTGAAGTAGAGACATCACAATAAAGTAGAACTGAACGCGCCTGTCTTCTTAAATTTTCTGCATCCTGCAGGTTTGTTGTTTCGCTCACAGTTAACAGGCTGCACCTGGTGTCAGGTAGAGACACGCCAGACAAAAAACCTGCAGAAGTTCTGAACCTCAGGCACCAGATCTGACCATGAAGACCTTCCTGTGAAGCTGAGAGAGTGATCAGAAGCTCGGCACCCGGCAGGTCGAGAGAAATCAAACGGCGTACCTCAGGGTCCATCTCCTGCAGCTCATACTCCAGCTGATCCAGCTCCTCGGCACTGAGGCCCTTGAGGATGGCATCCTCGTCGATGTCCCTGGGGTCCGACATGGCTCCTGAAACTCCGGCTCACACACACACACACTCACTCATACAGACCGCAGCACACCCCTGGGCGAGAGGGCTGAGGGAGAGGAGGGAGAGAGAGGGGGGGGGGGGATGAGGGAGGAATGCTTCAAGTGATGTGCAAAACATCTGTGCACATCAGGAGCCACAGGACTGAATCTGCATCTCAACCTGTTACTGCCCTCAGCAAAATATAAGCACTTTAAAAGTATTTTATCTAAACTTCATCCCATTTTTAACTCAGGAGCTCCACAACAAAGACTGTTTGACTACATCAGACTTTATAAATAATATTTTTTTATTTAGTATTATACAATATCAAATTTTTAGGCTTAGTTTGATATTGTATCTGTACTCTACTCTGTCTTCTATACAGCTATTATGTAGAGTATAATAGTTTTTTAGTATTTTATGGTAGAACATACCACATTTTTTCCCAGAATTACTTAACTTTTGTGTGTTCATATTATAGCATATTGCATCGTATTGTATCGTGATCTACACTTAATGCACAGTATCATATTGCAAAATACTGCATAGTATTGCCAGAATCACGCAGTTGTGTGCTCATATCATTTTGAATGGCATCATCTGTTATATTTGTATCACAAACAGACAAAAGTTTAGCAATAAACAGCTTTAGATAAGATTCAGTCCTGAAGCAAATTTCATTCAAACACATCAACAAAACAAACCTCTGATCAGAATATTCATCATTAAATCTTTTATATTCATTTTTCCTGTCAACAAAATGAACGTTTCAGCTTGTGGTTCGCACTTCGAGCCTTGTGGGACACCAGGATGTTCTGGTGATGTTCTCTTTGACAAAACGATAAATCACTTCAGTCTTATTTTACTTGGGGACCCCATGGAGGCTTGTCAAGGACTATAGGGGGTCCCCTGTCCTTGCCAGACAGTTTCATGATCCCCATTGAGCTTATTGGCTGCCCTATCCAGAGTGCTTCAGTAATGTGATGGAGATAATAATAGATGCATTTCCAATAATAAATCTGCAATACTCAGGAGGGCTGAGTCTGTGCAAATATGTTGCAGCGGACTTCAGGTCACACGCTTCATTTTCACCTGAAAACACCCAAGAGGTGGATAACCACCCACTGAAGCGCTGGAGCGAGGCAGCGAGGCAGCGAAGTCAAGACAGAGACGGAAACAGATCTCTTTGTAACTCTAAACCCTTAGCTCGCCACGCAGTGACTAAGAATAGCAGAATGCACAGAGGAGAGGGCGTAAAGAGCGATCCCTTATTTATCATTGGCAGACACACGTTCATACAGTAGTGGACACACCCGAAACACTCAGAGATGAAAAGGCACAAACACATGAGGAAAAACTGTGTCTGATACAGTGAAAATCAACAATTTCAAACTCTGCAGACGAGCCCTCAAACTGGGAAATACCACAACGATAACCTGGGTCAAAGCATGAGTAATGCAGATATCAGGTTTGTGAGGTCCAGTGTTTTCATTTTCAGGTCCAAATTTCATCCCAACTTGGCCACAGCAGAAAACCCTTCACAGCTCAGGTCACAAGAGGTGGTTTTATTTAACCGGACTACTCATATAATGTCCATAACATCAGTGATGTGATTTTAGAAAAACTGAACAGGAATATGATTATGCTTTAGCTCAAGCATTTAATAAAATGGATATTTTAGAACTTATGTCAACTTTTGCTTTTACAAGTAAAAATTACATCACACAGCCTCTCTTCAAGTACACAAAAGTCTGTAACTTCAACTTCAGATAAAAATCCTCTGTAAATATCTCATAAAATTATGTTACACTGTCAAAAACAACAATGCTAATCATAATTACTCATAATTAGGTTTACAATCACAATTATTTCAGTGCTTTCAAATAATTTATTGTTAAAGTTTTTTAATCAAAAGAAGACCTGAAAATATCAAAACTCCTTTAGCATTTAAGCCTCTAAGAGGACAAAGAACATATAGATGCCCGATTCACAAACTAGCTTGATCAGTGTAAACAAACCAGCACTGATAACTTTAGCTTACAAGCAAGTGGTAGACAGTTTCATTAGCACGATGTGAAACAAAAAGGACGACAACATTAAACATCTAAACTTGACCAAACTGACACTTGCAGAGATATTTTTTAAAAGTAATTTGAGCTAACAAGCTAACTAGCCAAATTTATGAAAGCATCACTCTTTTCCAGTGGATGTTTTAGCAGCTAAGCTAACTCTGCTCCTGTTTGCTAATGGATTATGTGAACAAATTTTAAAAATGAATTGACTGTTTCTTTGCAAAAAAGTTTCTTCTGACATTCTGATGATTCTGTTTTTAATGTAGATTTCTATTTGATTAATGCATTATTGTTTATTTCTCTTGAGAAGGGCGAGGCAATATGTCAATCAAATAAGTATTTTTCACCAAATGCCTAAAAAATCAATGGAGCAACAGTATTGTAGGAATAACTATTGGCACTTTCATAAAATGTAAATTAAATTAGCTATTAATTGACAAAGGGAATACAATAACTAAGTTAATGAAGCAAACACTTGAACAGCTTACACAGTGTAGTAAGTTAAAAAACAAAAACAAAACAAAACAAAAGAAAAAAAACACTTGTTTATCACAATAAATCAAATTCCAAAATCTAAGATGACAGCTAGTCTCATATCATTTTATCAATATGATGATATTTTACCACTATTAAGTCTAACTTTCTGTGTCCAATGAGAAGTCTTGACACAACAGAGTCAAACCATCAGAACAGAATCTTAGTAATCTGGGATTAAACAGTTCTGCTCATATTTACCACAGAATGTGTATCAATGTAGGAAGTAATTGCAGAAATCTATTCTATTGTATTCTGTTCTGTGTTGTGTACCAAGCAACACTTTGCTTTGCTGCAAAGACACACAAACGCTGTGAACATAACCTCGTTTTTTCAAGGTAAAGCCTTAAATCACAAGCAAATAAAGTTTAAATACTGTGTCATGGCCTCTTTACTCAGTACTGACTCCAAATTCAGTTCACAGTAGACCCGCATAAGCTATAGAAATGCAAAGCTTTGCATACAAGAGCATGCAAATTCTGCAAAAATCTTAATTTATTACCAGAAACACAAAAGCCACTAACAAAAACCAAACTCCTGCATGGTTGGCAGCTCCTGGTCGACGCCGTGTGGCTCTAATGCGTAAAGCCAACGACACAAACAGTGGATCACACAGCTGAGTGCTGAGGAAGATGGAGGTGATTTAAAGGATGAGAGGAAGGAGGCTGCAGCTTAAAGGACCAGCTGGAGGATGAATCTACCCAGACTCACTTTTTTATCTGGGATAAAAGGTTTTACTACAGTTGCCTTTACCACCTTCAAGCTGAAACAGCCTTAAAGTCTCTACAGCCAGACCTGTGAAGGTTCACGGTTATCCAGATTATTGTATATCTAAGTGCTGAATGAAGGAAGCTGGACCTGCTTGAGGTTCTTGAAGATGTTTCACCAGAGTTTAAAAAGCTTCTTCAGTTGTTTTAGCCTGACAGGAAATCCTTGAAATTTAACATTTTGTTGGTTTGTCTTAAAAGCAAGAATTTGAAAAACCTGACATAAGATGTTACTGTCTGTGCTCGTTTGAGTTATTAATACAGTAGTTTTGTTCTATTTTATCTTAATTTTTAATACACTTTAACTTGAAATTGTTAAAAATAAGTAGTTATCAAGATAAACTAGACCACAAAGGTTCCCCAGTTCCAATTTTTTTTAACAGTTTCTCAGTTTTTTGTTTGTTAGTTTTGTATTTAATTTCATTTTGCAACCTGTTGTATAATGACCAATAAACTGCCTTGTATTCTTGTATCCTTGTATCCTCGTATCCTTGTATCCTTGTATTTAACAGTCTGAGCAGTCTGTGACTTAAGTGAATGCAACTCAGAGCTGCATCCAAACAAGGCTCATGTGATTTACCCGCCGTCAAGCCTTTGAGCCTCGCTTATTGTTGAGCTAAATACATGGCTGTTTTCTGACACTTGAGCTAAGAGTGTGGCTCAACTGCGTACCAGCAGCCTGCCAGTTTAGGAAGTGAAGAACATGTTACTTTTACACACACAGTTTTTGTTAAGAAATCGCGCTGACTGTGGCTCGGTAGTCCTCACAACACTACAAAAGCATCTAAAAGTGAACCACAAATCCAGATTAGATCAATACTTAATAATTCTGATGAAATATTTGTTGTCAGCAGTAAAATAATAAAAGAAAACGTTGCTCCAGTGAATGGATGAACAGCCGTGCCCCACATTGTGCTTTCATTTGTTTTGACATTTAATTTGACACATTCTGCATGCCAGGAAGCGTCAGACCACACTGGAAAACACACCGGACAACTGTGAATGTGCATCTGTCCCCAGCAGTCCCAGCAGGCTTTCTATACACACTGAAACCGAGTGGGAGTGGTGGCTGTCACCTGCTGTCGCTGCCAGCTGGCTCCGGACGTTTCTTTTTCCAGTTTATATTTTAACCATCTGCTGCACCTGCTGCCTTATAAGAGTTCTGACATGAACTGAGTCCCGTTATAAAAGTTTGACGACCGTTTATCAGTTTAATGATGGCCAGTTTATGATGTTTTAATATTTAACCTCCCTGTGAAAACACATCCGGTCTGACTTTTCCTCGTGATGTGACACATTTCTGACGCACAGAAAAGACTCAGCACATCTCATCAGCTTTGACCTGGAGGAAGTGATGCACACGTTTGATCATCGGATTGACGTCTTGTATCACATCCACCTGATGCAACATGAATTGAATCTGAATCTGATTGGATATGAAGTTAGAGCTGTGAATAATTAATCCATCAGTTGTCATCATTTAATGACTCCAATGAATGTGTCGGTTTATTGCTCTTTCCCACCAAGAGAAGAGGAAATAAAAGATTCAAACAGAAGTGTGTCCGGGTCTGAAATTCACCTCATTCACTCTACAAACTTGTAACCGGATCAGAGCTGAAAGTTTAAATGAAAAGTTTCAGTTTAACTGTAAATTGAAGCTCAGCAGGTAAAGTTTGAAGGACCTATAACAGAGCTCTAAAGGCTGAGAGATTAAAGGTTTAGTCACGTTTGTCCTACGCTCGACAAAATTACGTCAGACCAAAACAGGAAGTGATGTCACAATTCTGAGTCATGAAGTATTGATCAGGTTGGCCTCACACCGTAAACATTCTGTGAGAATGACACAGCATCCATCCAGTCTGAGTCTAACAGAGGTGAAGCTGCCAGTCCAACAGAGCCGAAACAGGAAACATGTTTGAATTTGTCCATCAAGTGGACGGAGACACACTGTGGTTGGATGTACCTAGGCTCCAACATCATAAAAATTACAGAATTTAAATTATAGCATTTTTTCCTCACTGAATCAGAATCGAAAGCAACTTTATCAATTGCAGTGATTATTACAACCTGTTCCATCATCTATGAGTTTTTCCATTAGCATTTTTACCAAAAGAGTTACAGTTTTTGGAGATTTGACAGCTTGTGCTTCAGTCTGATTTAGCTTAAGAATACATAGAGTGCATAGAGTCACTCCATGCGTTCTCCTTTAATTTCTCGCTGTCGTCGTCCATTAAAGAGCTCCAGCACCGTCATGTCAGAAGAACAGCAGTCAGACAAGCAGCAGAGGAGTCACTGTGTTTCTTTATAGGTCAAAGACCATTACAAGGGTTTAGATTTCACAGTGACAAAGGTTATTGAGTCATAAATGCTTCAAACTGATTTACACTCCGCTCCTGTGCCAGGACGTTTGTGTTTCTGGAGCAGAAAATAAACTTTTAAGGTCACAACTCCCTGTTTTTTTTGGTCTTTGTCTGAAGTCTGTGTTTTTTTTGTATCAGTGGCAGAATTTGACAGGTTTTTTCCTTCTTTTTTTAAAGCGACCTGACTGCGAGTTTCCGTTCCACCACCGAAAGCTCAGAAGATTTGTCACCATTTGCGGGTCGCCTTCTCCACGTCTTACCGCTCAAGTGTAACATTCCTAATCTGCCCTCAGCTTAATTTTAGCTTCACAAGTCAGCTACTTCCAGCCGTGTGAATCCTCGCTGGCTTGGGTTGCTCCTTCAGACTCCAGCAGAGGACCATTTTAGAGGCCGAGAGAGCCCAAACGGGACGACTGCAACTTTAATTTAAATATATTTTTTAATGACTTTAAATTGATTCTTATAAATAAAAAGTCCGCCAATTTGGAACTCCTGCATAGTAGAGGTGCAGAAAATCATGAAGATGCAACAAGTGGAAAAACTTCTCAAGACATTTAAAGTCTTTTCTCAACTCAATAAGCAAGAAGTCTTTGTGTAGCTTTAACTTTACTGCAGATTCAGTGTGTTTCAGTGACAAATAACGAGGCCTCCGCTTCATCTTCAACACTATCAAAGCATCTGTCCCCACAAGATAGTTTAATCCACTGACAGATACACCAGAGTCAGGCACTAATGGATCTGACTGGGGGGGTGGGGTTGTGCACATGGAGGGCAAACTTCACCCTCCTTCCTGGGCACCAAACTCAGCAACCCCACTGAGACAACATCTCCCAAATCCCCTGTGACGAATTAACTGCACGGCGATGGACAGCTATTGGACGGCTTAACCCCTCCACATACCACACCGATAGCTTCATCGAGCGACAGCATGCCGGTTTTCGGTTGACTCCCCCCCCCATCTGCAGAACCGTCCAACAAAGTGACAAAAAGTTAAGAGTATGGGCCTGAATAAATAAAGTGCACTTAAATAAATTTAATAACCAAAGTTCTGCATAGAAACATTTGATTTGTTGCCCCCTCCCATTAATTCTGCAGCTTTTTCTTATCCCAGACACAAGTTCACAGTCTTACACATTAAGATCTGGATAGAGGAAGTGTGGCCCCCCCAAAACAGGCAACCCAGAGAGGAAAAATTAAAGTTTTAAAGTTTTAATCATTTCAACATGCCGGTAAGACGCCCCCCCCCCAAAAAAAAATACCCACACACACACACACAGAGTAACAGAGATAGAAGGAAGCAGCCTCACACCTACCTGACAGAAGTGCAGTGCTGAAGCCCCTCAGCAGGGCAGAAACCAGAGAAAGTTGTTCCTCTCTTTCCTCCCCCCTCCCATCTCTCTCTCTCTCTCCCTCTCCCTCTCTCTCTCTCTCTCTCTCTCTCTCTCTCACTTTACCCCCCCCCACCTCTCCTGTGTGTCAGGGC
This sequence comes from Ctenochaetus striatus, assembly GCA_034780835.1. Taxonomy (NCBI): domain Eukaryota; kingdom Metazoa; phylum Chordata; class Actinopteri; order Acanthuriformes; family Acanthuridae; genus Ctenochaetus; species Ctenochaetus striatus. The sequence continues at coordinate 2,007,566 of JAUZTA010000030.1, read as the reverse complement.
TCGGGGTCACTATGCTGATACATGCATACTGAAGCATGGCACTTTGAAAAGTCAGCATTTTATTATTTTGGCTGTGAGAGGGGAGGGGGTGTCAGAGAGTCGGGGAGAGGGAGAGGGAGGGAAGTGGGGCATGAAGTCCAATTCATTACTCACTCAATTAAAACTGAGGGCAGTCCGACAGAAAGCAAAGTGCTGACATCTAGTGGTCGGAGTTGAGCTGTACATGAGACACCTTGTTGTTAAACTCTGCACATTTTGTTTTCTCTTAAATTTCTGTTCAAATTCAAAGTAAAACTACATGCCAACATATTTCTGTTTAAAGTTGGAACTTTGTGACTTTCTTCTTGGTGAAAAGTAAGTATTTCTCTGTCAAAGCCAATGTTCAAACTTCCTGTAAAGTTTTGTAAACTTCCTCTTCTCCTTCAGTAAGACAAAGCTCTGAAGCTGGTTGCACCAGTTTCAAATTAGGTCGGCCTAATTTGCATGTCAAGTGCAGATTTGTACTTGCTTTTAAAAAAAAACAGGTTGAGCAATAAATCATCAATTTGTTGAAATTAGAGCTTAGTTTTCACTAAATGCTGAAACCCAGTAGCCTCCAGCTGAGCTAACTGCACCAGCTGACTTACTTTTGTTAGCTTAAACTGAAGAGACAAACAGTTTTAGTCTGAAAATGGTTGACGTGTCTGATCTGACACCCGACTGAAATACATTTTTAACCTCTTCTTACCCTCTAACATGATTTATCTCTGCTTCATTTTCAATTTTTATGTTTCTTTCTTAAAAGGTCTTTACATGATTTGTCACCACTTTGTTTTCCTTGAGGACTTGCTTGCATTTTTTTTTTCTTGAATTCAACAACACGGCTTTAAAAACTTCCCCTGGTTTGATTTAAGATTCGAATCAAACCACCTTTAAGATCTGAAATTCCCAACTATTTTTAATCTGCCTTTCACAGCTTAGTTTCAGTTTTAGATTTTGGGCAAAAAATATTTCTGTATAAAATAAATCATCATGTTGCTATAATATCAGTCCTTACAGTAATTCTGTTTGCCCTCTCAGGAAAAAGCACCCAATCATAAATACCCCCCAGAGGGAAAATTATTGACTTTCTCACTTTGGCAAAACCTCTGTGATTCCCCTGGATTATTGAAAAACCCTTCAGTAATTACAGGAAAAGGGGAATTTTATTGCTGT
>JAUZTA010000030.1:1937499-1948316 GCA_034780835.1 Ctenochaetus striatus | reverse complement strand
AAAAGATGACATCATGAGAAGAAGCCGAGTCTGGATGGTGGTCAGATCCCTCTCAGTTCCTCCATGAGATCAAAACGCCATGTGAGCCAGACCAGCTTTGGTTGTAGCCTGCCTCATCACACCACAATGTGAGCCAGATGATTAGATGGTTACAGTCACACTGCAAAGACACGCGTACCCGCTGCCTCTGAGCCTGACGGCTGCAGTGTGAGTTCTGTCTCAGTTGGTAAAACCCAGAATTTCCAAGCCAGAAATCCAAGGATGTAATCCCGAGCGAGTCGATTTAGCTTTAGCATTTCTCTCAGGCATGTTAGCTGGTCTGGTCCTCAAAGCGCCAAGCCTATCACAAATTACGTGCTTGTCTGAGTATTATTTACAGAAGCATATTTCTCTATGCAGGGTGCTTCAATCCCCCTACAAATCTTTTAAGCTCATAGTAAACACACGTCTTGATGCAACTCAACCGCAAACAAACTAAGACTGAACTCCGAAATTGCCAGGCTTCTCAGCCATTAAAAACTATACAAGGATATACTCAGCTGGCTCTTGCCCTGGGCCTCTAACTGGAGCGTGTGTACATGGATTGTCAGGACAGCAGACAGGAAAGGAGGGAAGGAAGTATGACTGTGGACATTTCAGAGCTTCGTGTATTTGTTTTGATACTTCCAATCACTAAGCGTATTCCCCACTCCCGTTAGAAAACATGTTAAATTTCTTTGTTGATACATGTTACAATCATGCAGCATATTAAGAGAGAACAGGAGCAAAGAGAGTCAAGAATTAAAGCAACATGAGCAAATGGAGAAAAAACAAAAGTAGCATTTCAAATCCCTTTTTGCTGAGCTGCAGCAAATGATCTCAGGTTTGTTCTATGAAAAGTGACCAAACGATGAGATGAAAAGAAACCTGCATTCACCTTCCCCATTTCCCAAAATGGTGTCAGTGAACACCAATGAACTCTTTAGCTGGGCAGCTGCCCCTCACAGATCTGATATGCAAGCGTTAAAACATATATCTTCCAACTCCTCCTGCCAAAGTCAGCCACCAGCATAGATAGGGAACATTTAAATCAAATAATGCGCTGCAATCATGGTTCTTAACTCCCTTACACACATTATTTTGGTGTCATTTTGGATGCAAAAAAGAACAAAGCATACTATACAGACTACAAAGTGCATTAACTCACCCCATCCAACCCCTGCCCGATGACACACACCTACTGTGATGCATCTTGGAACACCGAAAACCAAGACATAAGGGAGGCGGTAGAGCAGAGTGCACAGAGGGGGCGGAGCTGTGCGTGGTGGAAAGGCAGAGAAGGCTTTGACCTCATTGGCTGCCAACACCTCCAACCAACCCAGCCCCACCCACATACAAGCAAATGGAGTTTTAACTTAGACAACTCTGCCTGACATGTTAAAGCCAGTGGTGCCTGGGGATGAAAAGGGAGTAGAAGGAACGGGGTGGACATATTGGGGACATAGGTGCAAAGGAGGGACATTGGCTGGGAGCCCCAGGGGGGTGAGGGTGCTTCTCGGTTGGTGGAGGCTAGCCGGCTAGCTTGCTTGTCACCAAGGAGGACTTCCGCTGGGGCAGATCCTGCGGCGTGGGAATGTGATCGCCAGTCACCAGGTTCTTGTCGGGTCCTGCCACCGGAAGATGTTTGTTCTTCATCTTGGCCTTGGCCATGTTGTAGTCGCCCGAGTCGAAGTACTTTTGCTGTGTGAGTAAAGAAATAAAAAGGTGCTCAAAGCCACTTACTCATTGAGTTTAACAAAAAGAACAAGTTGTGCTTTTCATCAAAGACAACATGAGGCTGACATATGTAAGTCTTTTAACAATACTCAGATTCCTGTTTGTACACCTAAAAAGTTATTCACTGCTATTGTGCCTCCAGTTTATTACTGAACCTGTGGAGGACCTTTCCTAATGCGAACGCAGTATAAAAGAGGAAGGACAAAATCCACATTCTATAGTTTGGCCACAGCAAACATTAAGCTCTAGAAGCACCGGTTTGGCCCACTGTGGGTATCACGCTTGTTGGCTGAGGTTTGTTGGGTCTGTTGCCAGTTGTTCCTTCAAACTAAACACTTTTCATTCTGCCCCCTTACAAAATACACAGACAATAAGATACCCTTACATTGCTATAAAAATGTATTTTTATCATAAGGCTTTTAATAACCTAACACAAGATGAACGCAGCAGTCAGTCAGTAAAAACACACATACTGAATGACAGCTTTGTGCAGCAGCTTTTTACAGTAATGTAAAAGAACTGTTACGCATAGCTTTTTTATGTTTGCCCATGTGCTTGTTGTAGATTTGATTGCAGCAAATCTTTAGTCATATTAGGTTTATATTTAATTTTAGTGAAATGTATGAAATTCCTTGGATGCAGATTTTGTTCTCCCAAACCTTAAATTGGAAACTTATCAAGGACAAATCTTTTTGCAGCCAGTACAGACATAAATGACTACAACATTGAGAGTACTGCAAATAATGTTATCTCTTCTTTTAAGAACAAGAGACGAAAAATTTAAATAAAAGGAAAACTTCACACTCAGATTTTCTTTGAATTCTAATGTTGTGATATCATCAGTCTCTGTTGATGTTGGAGTTATCTTGTGATTTGGCACTGCAGTACACTTTTTGACTTTCCTTTTCGCTGGCCTCAGCTACTCCTACTTCTAGTCAGTGATTTCCCAGATTGACTTTTAACAATCTCTAGAGATGATTCTCTGAACATATAAATTACATGTAGGTGGAGAGAGCAATTGTTATCCCGGATGAAAAGTGAGAGAGGAGAGAATATGATGCCTTTGTGTTTTCTGCTCTCTATCACACAGACTTTCATATTTCAAATGCTACTAATGTGGCGGCTTTGCTTGGTGCTGGTCCACTGTGGTTCAGTCAGTGGAGAAATTAGTTTTTTTACTCTGCTTCAGTAGATTTAGCCCCGTGGGATGATAAATGGACTACAAAATGGCAACTCAAGACTGAAGCCTTGGCTCTGTGGTTTTGAGAGACACATAACATTTATCAGTAAAGTAAAGTAAACATGTTGTATGAAAAAACAGCATTGTTGCCGTGCTGGAAATATCTCACTGTAATGCCTCAATGAGGTCAGTCATCTGCAATAGTAAGTAAAGAATTAAAAATATTTACAGAAACAATGACAATAGATGCTTCTCCAATGATACTTAAGCTTTAGTGTGATATTTTAGTGACAGCAATGTGTTGGAGCTTCACATTCTCATCGCAGGACAAAAGCCTGCAGGTCCAGATAGCTGAAATACTTTTCAACTTTTCTTTAAATTTTGTCAATGCATTATGTATAATTATCCAAGGTAAGGTTGTGGAAGTTGTTGACAGAAACATGTCTCAACCATGTTCTGGATCGGGGTCACTTACTCCTCTGTTTAGTCTCTTCATCAGAAAGTCTGAGCCACCAGGCTTCTGGCCCAGGCCGGGATACTTGGCCTTCAGCTTGGCCTCCTCTGCTTTTACTGGGTTCGCATTCTTCTCCTGGGAGTCCTGTGGAGACAAGAACAAATGAACATAAACACCCATCCTTTGCAGAATACAGGGCCGCTTCAAAGGTCAGCTGATACTGTTTCAGGAAAGTTAAAGTTCAACTTGAACAGATGCTTGGTTGACAGGCACTTGTTTATGGTCTTCCTCAAATTCAAAAAATGCTTCTGTCACCATAAAAACACCTCAATTACTGCAGTAAAAAGTACTGCTGTGAATAGGGCCACTACACTTTTTAAAAATACACCGCTTTAAAAAAACCTCTGCTGTGAATAGGGCAAGAGACTATGGCAATAACTGTTGGAAACTAAGGATACTTTATGGTAATTATGAGTCACAGCATGAATGTTCTTCTATTACAGTCTCTTATATCATCATCATGCCAGAGAGGAGAAAACTAAAGATGAAACCAAAGGCTTAGTGCGAACACAGATCTAAAAAAGATGTCCAGATAATTGCTAGATGCTTGCATTTATAAAAACTAAAGCCTTATTTGGGAAATCACTTGCAGAGGTATCTTGTACACAAGACCATAAAACACTGCTCTGTCAAAGCTAAAACTAGTCAGTGAAGAATGAACTCTAACCATCACATGTAAATAAAAGTCTTCTCGGGCAAATCTACTTTTTTTAAACGATTACCAGAAAGCAATAAAGTAGTTTACCTAATGCAAAATTTATGCTTACAGTTAAATTCTGAGAATTACATTTGAGCATAAGTACGACTGCTTAATTACAAGTTCCTTCAGTCAATGTGGACATAACAAACCTTGTTTTCTGTCTCTTGTGGGGGTCATGCTTTGGCTGCCAAAAATAACAACGTTTACAGTAAATATCATGATTCCCTATTTCCTGTCCGGGTAAAATAATTAGTCATGAAGTTTGTTTGCTTCCTTAAGAAAAAAATCTGTTAATTGCAGTCAAGAAACAATAGCTTAAAACTTTCAGGCTTTTAAAACACATGGAGGGAATTAGAGAAGCTTAAGCTTACAGCTTCTGTAGACAATGCAAGTATTTGTGCCATTGCAGCTGACTAACCCCAGCAAAACTGGTCCATTACCGGTCATCCATGTCCAGCAGGTAAACATTGAGGCCAGCAATCTAGGCCACAAGGACACACCTTGTTTGTGTACAAAGTGTGAATCAAGTGTTTTGACTGCATGTAAAAACCATCTCAGGAAATAGTCATGTGAAGTGCAGATAGAAGTGCAGATAGGAACTCCAAAGGTCATTTATCCACCCTGCACATACAGTATACCTTGTGCAGACCTACTTCCATGATGCAGACAAGATAGGGCACTCAGACTGCAAAGCTTGCTGGGGCAGGGATAAAATGTGACTCAGGACACAGAAGCCGATGAACAGATTCCCTCAGGAGGAGGGGGGGATGTGTGGCGCAAAGTGTGCTGATTCACTTGGGTCCATGACCATAAATTTATGAGCTACTATATTTGGTTCTAATGCAGGGAAACTGTAGAATCTAAAAACAAATTTATTAAGCGTCCTAGAGATCAGCTTTAAACTGCTGTGTGCAGAAATATAAAAATTCATTTAGGTTACTTCAAAGTTTCCCTGAACATATCTTCAGCACTGTAATACTATATCTGCTTGTTCCACTGCCTTATAGATGAAGGATAATTCAATGGGACAGTTAAGTTAAACTGATTTTTTTTCAGTATCTAATGCATCTTTTTATATAAAAAGCCTCATGACAAATTTGATATCTTGTAAAATGTTACGCTATAACTGAGAAAATAAGTTATTTGGGTTTGGTACAGTGGGTTTAGGTAGGCTCTGATGTGTCCCTTATTTTACACAGTAAGTTTAATTTAAGTTTCACAGTAACTACATTAGCTCCAACACAAAAAACAACAAGGTTTGAGAAGAATGGGACTTTGAAACTTTTTATATGTAAACCAATGAAGTGCAGCTAAAGGCTGGGCATTTTATCAGTATTTATCATATATCAACAATCATATCCTTTTTTGAGGACTGTTTACAAAACGTTGGCAATGTAAATGATTAACTATCAAAACAAACCAAATTCTAAGCATATTTATTCTTATTTTTTCTCTTTATTACTTAAGCTTGAAAGCCAGAAAACAGGAGTTCCAGTTGGACAGCTGGATATGAAAAAAACAAGTCACTCTAGATTCATATCATAACCCATACTGATGTCAGTGGATGTTTGATAACGCAGAGCCATGTGTTTAATTTTAAGTATTTTGATGCAGCTGTTGTAGCACTGTATGAAAATGCGAAAGCACTGACACATAGCAGTTTTAGTCCCTGTCAGACTGCAGTTCTTCTCACTGTCAGAAGACCATCAGATATGTTTCAAAGTGCCGGACTGGACGAAGAATTTGGATATCATTGCATGTGTTTTCACCGGTTGAAATGGTCAAATCTGTTATGTCTTCTTTTTTTAGACTGTCAGCCCTCCACTGCACGTTTTGAGACCCCCCAGGACAGACCAATGAGGCCCGAGTTGCTGTGGTCTTAACAGCCAATGACACAAGGCAAGGGACAAAACAAAGTGACACACTGACAAAGTAAAGTTACTCCTAAAGGGGGGACAGCTTCGATAAGATAGTTACCAACATATCGACAAGCTTATCATTAGCTCTATACGTCTTCCGGGAGTCCTCCCCTGCCTTGGTGCAGCGCTGAGCATATACACTTCACTTGTGCTAGCTGCTGTTAGCTACTTCTGGCTAGCATGCTCCGTGGTTAGCCAACAACATCAAGACAGCAGTCAGAAACCCACCTGTTTTTCGTCCTCGTAGTCCACCTGAGTGTCCGAGTCCAGGTTTTCTGACGACATTGTGTGAGCTTAATAGACAAGCAAGTGTCACGGTTGCTAGACAATTAATAGAGATGAAAATACAAGGTACTGTTTGATGTACCTGTACTGAACCTAATCCTCCTTTTCTGGACACGACTGCTCCCCAACAAAAATGGCGTAACGAGATGTGACATCACCACAGGGGGAGTTTCTCACTCGTGATGAGCATTTACAGTAACCAATGAGCGAGCAGTATTGGCATGCAACTGGCCAATGGGATGTCAGTAACAGCGCTGCTTTCTGTGATTGACAGCTCGTTGTCCAGTGATTTTACAAAATGGAGACTGTGGGCGATGCGGGGGCCGCACTGCATCAACACAAAGCACCTGAACAACACAAAAGATAAATTATGGAAGCCACACGTAGTTTTACAACTCTGTGTACAGTATTATATATTAAACTACACCAAGACAGTTCAACAAGAGAATCTGCAGCCATCGATATCATTAGTAATTCTGTCCCTCAGAGTGAACGTTTAACAAGATCCCCCCTCTGTGATTGGCTACTTGTTGAACCTGTTGTTGCCATGGCATTAATTTAACAATTAGCGGGAAAAGTCGTTTTACGTTAGCGCTTACCGTGCTTGAATATACAACACATCTAGATGTAGATGTGCTGTATTACTGTTTTATTAATATATTCCTTTATTGTTCCCACTGTAGCACAGGCTCATTATCAAGACAGGTTAGTAACAAATCAAGGTAATCGAAGTGTGGCAGAAACTGCTTTAGCAGGTGGCTGAAACATGGATAATTAATGTTAGCTAATATGGCAACCTGCTAGTTGTAGGTAACGGTAATGTATTATGATGATATCATATTAGCTGGGACAATCTCTTAGGGCACTTCACATCATTTAGATCTGTTTCTGTTTTTTGCAGCTTTTAAATTTTCTCTCACTAAAGGAATGGCATGTGTACAGCAAGTGAGAACTTCCCAGGTAAATTTCACCTGACGCTAGTAGAGAATGAGTAGCTAGCATAAAATATGATTTGATGTATTGGGACGTAGTGATCAGTCATAGCTGGTAAGCCAACTTTACAAGGCAAAATATTAATAATAACAATTAGTTTTAAAAATATGCTGATTGTCAGGAAAAAAGGGTTTTATATATGTTATGTGATATCATTTAGGCTCACTAGTAGAAATGCAGCTGTTGACTGATTTTTGGTGTTTGTGTTAACTGTAGTCAGTAAGCCGAGCTTAGCCTGTGATTTCTTTGTTATGCTCATGCAGGACACCCAGCTGTTGCCCAGTCAGGTCCTGTCAGAGCAGCAGTCCTTGGTTGTGATAAAGAAGCTTCTGGCAATTGCAGTGTCTGGCATTACATACCTCCGGGGCCTTTTCCCAGAGAAAGCCTATGGGCACAAATATATTGAAGGTAAAATTGCCAAAACAAACTCATTTGACATCAAGCCACATTGACGATTGAGGTCCATTTACCATTCAGATCAATTAGCAGGTGAGATTCTCACCTGCCTTCTTTGTTATGACAGATCAGAAAGTGATGATCATCAGAGAGGAGCGCAGCTGTCCGGGTGCAAGTCAGATTGTTCAGTGGTAAATAACAACATGACACTTACTGATTGTCATTGATTTTTTGGTCACAGGGAAAACATTTGATGGTGTCTTTTTTTAGCGTAACTGCACATAATTCCTGTTGAAATATGATGTTAAGACAAGTCATGGCATTGACTTGACTGGGTGATATTGAAAGAAATAAATATTACAATTTTGAACAAATATTGAGCATCCAAATACTGTTTGTAGGTGTAAAGACAACGCAATAAGGTGAATATTTCAGATGATTACATAGAGTGACTTTTAAAATTCTTCCAGGATGCAGGGCTGCTTTGAGGCCATTCAGAAGAATTATGTAAGTCATATTCAAGCTTCTCTATCAAACTATTTAAATTAACATTACAGCAAAGTAAGTCCTTATTAACATTTTTTTTCTGAGGTTCTGTAATAACTATTGCCATCTTTTTTCCCCTACCAGTTGCGGTCAGTAATTATGTCTGTGAGTATTTTGTTAAACTTTCACTTCTTAATGTGTGCTCTTAAGGAACATTTGGAATAAACACATATGAGTGAGGAGCCCGTTCTGAAATACTTGAAATTGTAATTACTTTTACTACTGTGCAGAATTTAGTTTTTCCTGTTAGGCTTAAGAGACATATTTATGGTGCTGATGCCTTGTCAATTTGGTCATTTTTCAGATCTACACTGACCCAGAGAACCCTCAGGTAATTTTAAGGTTGTGTCCCTTCCGCTGTTGATGTTTAACAAAGGTCAGTTACTGTACAGATATTCGGCTGCTTATTAGATTTCGCTTATCACATCTTGTATTGTTTTTCAGAAACTGACTGAATTTTATCAGTTTAGGATCCAGTACACATCAAAAGGAGCACAGATGGACTTTGAAAGGTGGATTTTTTTTTTAATCTTTATAGGGCAATCAATAAACTTCATGCCAGTGCAAGAAAAAAGCAAAAGGAATCTTCTCTGAGTTGACTTTGTATTCATATACCAGAAAGTAACTTTACTTTCTGTCAAATAGTGACTCATTCAACACATCAATTAAGGCCTTTAATGCTTTTAAGTCCTTAAATTCACGTCACTTTCGAGTTAAAAAAAATAAATCTAATAGATTCTGTAGCTTTTAAATCCACACATTAGCTCAGGCTATGCTGTGAAAATTGGCTTATTCAGTTTGATAGTTTGACAGAGAGCGATGGGCTAATGTTTTTTTTTTTTTAAATATCTCATTGCTTTCTCTTTCTTCATTAGCAACAAGATCAAAAACATGTCAATGTCATGTGGCAACACCAAAAAGGCCAGCATCTTGTTGGTGAGAAAGCTCTACACTCTGATGCAGAACCTGGGTCCTCTGCCAGACAATGTGTGCCTCAACATGAAGCTGGCGTACTATGATGATGGTAACACCCACAAACATGCTGCATCAGTTGCACTGAGTAAAAATCAGATTTGAGAGGAAAATTTTAAAGCTTTGCACCTGTTTAATATTCAAATGACTTAACTGCTTAATGTCATGAGTTCCACTGCTTGAAATCTCTTACATGTGAAGCAGCTTTATTTGAAATTTATTACATTTGTGTCACGTTTTACACATTCAGCTGAAGCCCTAATCTGACTTAAGTATGTGATTAAAGGTTCAGCATCTTGCTCAAGGGCAGTTTTTCAGAGCAGGTTTAGGAATCAGTTTCAAAGATACAAAAGCTGTAAAAACACAAACTTGACACAAAATGAACACAAAAACATTCACACTTGCACTGTCAGCACATCAATAGCGAGCAATGTTTTGTTTGCCTCGGTTTGCCTGTTTTCCAGTCACTCCTCAGGACTATCAGCCTCCAGGCTTCAAGGAGGCTGACGGCGACACCATGGAGTTCGAGAAGGAGCCTGTCAAACTCACCATGGGTGAGGTGGTTACTCCCTTCCACACTTTGAAACTGGACATGGCAACAGAGAGGCAGAGACTGGAGCAGGTGAACAAAAGGAAGCATGAGAGAGAGGAAATATCAGTTAAATCTCATTAACTTAATATATTTACTGTCCTTTGTCAACAGCTTTCTGGCTTTTTTTCTGCTACGCAATAAAGTTCTCTGCTGTCAGCACTTTTTCAGATTTCTCATTGACGGTGATGCATGTTGTTAAATGTCTGCAGGTGGAGGAGAGTGTCCATGTGAGGGAGAAGTGGCTTCTGAAAATGGAGGAGGAGGGCGTCCTGTCACAGGTCAGCGAACAAACAACTCTGACCTGGAGCATGTTTACACTCATTAGAACGAAGTGATTATTGTAATCAAATAATCATTAAACAGCTTTAAAAAAAAATGATGACCCAGTAGGTTTTAGAATCAAAGGTGAAACATTTCTTAAGCATCATATAAGATATTTAATTTTTGCTAATATACCAGCAATTTTCCATCAGTTCATTTTTATTTTATTAAGTGTGCTTTAAGATCAGAGTCACATTTTGACGTGTAGGATGTAATTTATACATAAGCTATGATAAGCTGTGGACCAGTTTTTTTTTTATTGACAACTGTGTGTTTTTAAAAGCTGTGTGTTGTTGTGGTCAGTACATTGACATTTTGTGACCAGAGTGTTCAGATAACTTGTTTAAATCTTTAGAGTTATGTGATTGAAGACAGAGAGAGGCCTGACGGCGAGAACACAGACTCGGTCAACTCAGGTAGATCATCTCATTTCAGTTACACTGTGAACACGATGACGTCACCAGAACATGAAACTTTATTATCAGTGCCGTCTTCTTCCATTCAGACATCCAGATGAGCTGTAATGAGAAGATTAAGAGTCGCGAGGAAGCCACAGAGGTAATTATGACAGTAAATACTGTGATTTCTGCACATTGTGAGCACATTAAACATACAAATATTTCAAGCTTCTTCCACAGAAAGCA
>JAUZTA010000030.1:1870072-1884540 GCA_034780835.1 Ctenochaetus striatus | reverse complement strand
ACAAAATCAAATACCTGCTTATTGAAAAAATCTTTCAAAAACGATAAAGTGACTGATATTATTTATTGATCAAAACATTATTCAACTAATTTTTCTTCAAAAAGCACAGTTTCAGCTTGAGTTTTCAAATCTGTAAGATGCTTCACTGCTTCTGTGTTAGCATCTATTTATCATGTTCTCCGTCTTTAAGTTCTCCGTTTTTTTTACATCTATCTGTCAAACACACAGTACGTTAATTTGCCACTAGAGGTCTCCCTACCAAAACAGTCTAAACGAATGACTTTGTTTTATCATAAAGTGGCACTGGATTGTGTGATATGTTTTTTTAAAGGTCACCGTTATCTAAAACTCACCACGATTGCCTCATGAGGTGACAATATGTTAATAATTTCTCAGTGTTTTATTGAAAGTATGTTAAGTTCCTCCGAAGTGGCCAAAACACAGTTTGTTAAGCTCCCAATTCACCTAGCATGTAAATTTTTTATTAGCATTATAATAAAGATAAGTTCATGTGTGATAAATCCCTCCTGGGGAATCGACTTTGTAACATAACAGGAAAAACAGGAACTATATCAAACATTAAAAAAGCCAACACTTTGTTTTTTTTGTTCTGGATCACAAAGCACACAGAACGAATGCGATGGAGGCAATGAGATTAACATGTTTCATCCTGAGCTGATCGTATCAATCAGCCAATCAGCTCTCTTCCCTCTGAGCTGTTTGATTGAGAACTCAGTTTTGTTCCACGACAGTTATCAGGAATCAGCCGTGTTTCCTGTTGCGTAAATAAAAACCAAAAAACTGGCCTCAAATTCAAATGAATAGTTTCCAGAGAATCTCTGCCACAGATTGAGGCGAGGCAGGTCGAAGGACAAAAAGCAAACAAGCTGTAATAAATAACACAGTGTGGAGTCATTTAATTAAAATTCAAGCTTTTAACTATGTGCATCAAAAAGCGGGTTGCATTTAAAAAATCCTGTAAGTTCTATAAGAAGTTTAAACAAACATACTATGATTAATTTCCTGATTATCTGGAAAAAGATTTTTATTTTCAACTTTGGCACACATTTTATATTTAACTGATCCTTTAGCATTTCAAATCCCCAAACAAATTGGCACCATGGAGCCTTTGGAGCCTCCCAAAAGGTCCAGTTTCCTGCACTTTTTGTCACGATTCCAGCACGTAAAAATAAAATTATGCTTCATTAGAACGATCAGTTGTTGAGCTTCGAAGTTCAAACTCATCACGCTGCATCCGACATGAATCCTTCTGACCTTTCCTCACTTTTTATAACACCTTCTTTAGTGAACGAGTGTTAATCATTTATCAATAAAAAATCTTTTCTGGGTCAATATAAAAGCGTTCAGTGAGCGAGTGTCTCACCAAGTCTCCCATGTGGTTCATGCTCAGCTCGTAGGTATGAAGTCCCATCGATGCCTCCAGGTTGTGTGTTGTGATGAGCATCAGGTTCTTCTCCCACAATTCCCTCCGCATCGCATCCTCAAGCTTAAAACATACAGAAGGGGGTCAAAGGTCAAAGATTGTTCGCCTACAAACAGAGGAGATTCATCCACCTTTCCTGTTTTTTTTAATCACATACCTTGTTTCTGTAGTTCCTCTCATGCGTCTTCTTCCACAGATCCCAGTGGGTGTCCAGCCTGCTGTCAAACATGGCCGCCACCATGACGCACAGGGAGAAGAGCAGCAGGCTCTGCAACACCAGGCCTGTAAACACACACACACACACACACACACATTGACCACATGAGATGTCAGGATGTCGTGTGACCTTTGATGAGACATCAGCGAGGCAGAAATCAGGCCTCGAGTCAGAAAACACACAAACGGTTTGACTTCACGAAAACCACACGGAGGGAATCAACGCGTCAGAGATCGGAGGGTTGGTGGTCAGAAAACACATCAGGTTGCATTTAACTGAAGAGACGTTCAAGACCCTGAAATTAAAACTGTTATCGATAATAATCAATGTTTCCAACAGAAATCCAACGTTACGTCTACCCACTAAGTTTTCACGAAAAAGAACATGTAAGATATTTTTTTTGTTTTTAAATTTTTAAACAATAATAATTTATATTAGATGCAACATGACGAGTTTGAACTTTGTAAGATATTTTGTGAAAAACCTTTCAACTCCAACACTGTTTTATAAATTACAGCTTTATGCAACAAATGTCATTTTATTTGTTTAGGTAACCTCTTTGGGCATTTTTTTGTTTTGGGTGGCTGTAGCATTAGTTTTTATGGCTCCTCTGTCTCCAAATTCAACTTTTTACCTGAACATCTGTCTTCTTGCTCAAAATAACTAAAAAAATGGGCTAAACTCAGATTTAATTCAACTGTAAGGGTTAATTTTGCATCCAGGGCGGCTCTGCCTTTATAAAGTGCTCGCAGCAAACAAGTGCTACATTGCTGTGTGTTACATTGATATATAGGGAAGAAAGCTGGTGTGTTGCTGCAGGAAGTGGTTTTCATAAGTAAGCTGCAGGTATGTATGTGTTAACAACACAAGTCAGGGGGTTTGCATGTAAAGCTTGTACATTGGACACCAGGCCAAAAAAAAAAAGCAAAAAAAAAAAAAGGGGGCAAAGTTCTGTGTTATCTTTTAAAATTTTTTCTACCTGCATTTAGATTGAACTTTAACAATCAAATTTTGTGTTTCCATTGCTTTCCGAGTACACAGAGCTCAGTTTTTCAATTAAAATCCCCCAAAAATATGATGTAGTAAAACATGTTGCGATCATTCTGTCAGCTGTAAAATCAAACAGCAACAAAGAAAATCATAAAACAAACAGCAACGGGGAACAAAAATGGTTAATGAAGACAGAAGAACATTTTGTACCTCCATATTTTTTCTGTCCCAGATGAGACAGAAGGTAACTAAACAGCTGCAAAGGTTGTTTACAAAAGATTTTTTAATATATTATTCAATTTACAGCTAAATCCTATTAATGACATGTTATCAATAAGAATTTCTGTTGTCTAAGTTGATAATTATAAACAGCTGTGATGAAAACAACAAATAAAGTTACTGCTGGAGTTTGAAGAGTCTCATCTGATCAATGCAAAACAGTGCAGCCAAGTTTATTTTATTATTTACATTTCGCTGATGCTGTCCAATAAAAAACACAAATCTTTAAAGATATTTTGATGTCATGACTCAAAGAAAACAGATGAGTTTTCGGCTTTTATATGATGATTTGTCAGATAATTAAATGTGTTGATTTGAACTAATTAAGATTCAGAAGCAGCAGAATTTTCTCATGACAGCAGCTTTGGTCACGTTCTCGACCTAATGGGCTCATTTTCTCATAACTTGATTATTTTTATCTTTTTAGCTCATCGCTGCTGCTGTCCTGCTGCATCCTGTTAAACTTGATGCAAGTAAAACTTCATAACTGACCAATTTAAAAACATAATCGGAGAACTGGCCACATGATTTTCATTGGACTTCAGTGATATGATGCGTGTTGGTATTTTTGCAATATTGTCTATCAATAATGAGAAATGTGCTTATTAATTCTGCATTTATGATTTCAACCACACCGGCTTCCTGTGAAACTCTGTCTCATCAAGGTGTTGATTTGACTCTACGCTGTTTTTAAAGGTCATTGCAGACTGCATCCTATTGAGGTATGCGAACACTTTAACATCACACATTCACAAAGAGTTGAGAGACTTTTAAACCACCTCTCAAATGTCAATTTGTCTCAAAACTGTTCGTTTAACATCTCAGCGTCTTAGTATCACTTCTGCAGATTTAAAAAGCTGAGACTCAAAAATCCCAAAGTTAGGCAACTGTCACCAGAGCAGATCTGAGTTCCTGTTTAATCACATGATTATAAATTACGTCATTAAAACCGAGGTGTTTGAAAAAAGGTTGACTGAGAGTTTAACAAAGGAAATCTATAGAACATATAAGCATAAAGGTTATTAGGTCTCATGTCAGTGTTCAGTATGCAGATCTGCCAGTTTCACCTGAAGAACAACTTCAGAAACCTGCAGCAAATAAAATAAAAAACTACTTTTATTGACAAAAGGCTTCAAGTGTCACTTAACATCTGTGTCTACAATAAAACCGGTCTAGGATCAGCAAAGATTAACCCAGATCTATACCTTCAGTGTTCATATACAAGCTGTAAGATGAACAACCAGCAAAGAAAATAACCTTTTTCTGTTTTCATCTTATTAGGCTACTCATTTTGGTAATATTAATAAGAAAAACACACAAATTATGAATAAATATACAGTGAAAAGACGTACAGCACGTTGTCTTTAAATATCCTGAAAGGTTTTTTGTCCTAAAGTCGTATTTTAACGCCTCTGTCGATGTTATAACAACTTTACTTTCCGTCATAAACTCACCTGGAGCCTGAACACAACAGAAACTTAACATAAAAAACGAAACTAAAAGAAAATCTGCGTTAAATCTTTTTATGACGAACATTTTATTTAAGAAATGTCCTGACAAAATGTCCCTGAACTTAAATAAGAGAAGTACTTCATAAAAAGCTCTTTATATGTTAATGAAAAGCGTTTAACTTGCCTTGATTAGTCGGACTCATGTCTGCCGCTTCGGGGTTGAACTGCACCCGGACTGTGTTTTCCTGGTTTTATATTGAGGAAACGTCACATGATGTGTTTCACTTCTTCCTCTTTTTCTTCGAGCTGAGAATCTGCATTCTGATAATGTGTTTGCCAATTATACAACCTGAGGACAGTGTGAGCACAAAATGAATGTATGACAACAGTAAGCGAGAAAATATATATTATTTATCTACTTTTTAAGTCTAAAAGCTTTAAAAAACAAACCAAAGAACTATTAATACTATTTTTCTGAAAGCAGGATGAGGCGTCGGTGTCTAATTTAGAGAGATAACAACTTAAAGATTCATCAAAAATTATATATTTACATTTTCCAAGTTTAAAGTGCCGCTAGCAGCCTCTAGCGGCCATGGTGCAAAATTGCACCTCACACTATTAAAAATGTGGGATGAATCCACCAAATTGAGGATTATTTAACAAAATAAAATCCCCCTTCATCACTGAAAACAAAAAAACTGATCATTTTAAGCAGCTTTAAATATTTGTGACTGTGACAGGAAGTGAAGAGAAATCATAAGAAAAAAGAGTTCAAAGTGGATCATTTCTCCTGAGGGTGGTAAAAAAATAAAAGGCCAAAAAAAACATTCCTCCAAATGGGACAATAAATATATAAAATAAAATCCATGGCAAGCTGCTTAATAAATTTAGATATCTGTGGTGTGGAGGTGAAATTCTTGGTATGTATGCTGTAATGGAAAAGGTCAGAGGGGTCACCGAAACTGTCGGATTCACCGTCAGGGGAGCGGGGAGTGTAAATGTCTTTGGAAATGCAGCCAGCAGTAGCAGGGATGTGTTGTTCTGGTATAAAGTGAAGGTCAAGAGAGAGTTTTGACCCGTCAGGAGGATGGAGGAAAGGTCCGGAGGTCACTGCCGTTCGTGGCAGGCTGCCAGATGTTGTTAGGGTTTTTTTGGTTCAAAGTGTTGGACGGATGAACTCACCCCACCACCAGAGGAACTCCAATCAATAAAAATCATATAACATTGATAAATCTGTAAGTAAATATGAGCTATGGATGTATTTGATGTCTATGACTTTTATCCTGAGAAAGTCAGTTGATACTTTTAAATAAAACAAGTCATTGATTCCTAAAATTTTACTACTTTGACAAACCTTGATTACTTTCTTATAATGAATAAACTGAATGAACCCCTGCACTTATTGCAGCTGGTATGTTGTGCATCACGTTTACTGAACATATGCGGCTCATCACAGGCTCATTTTTGCACACATTTTGTGTTAAGTTGTTTAAGGCCACTAGGCATCCTTTGTTTTAATTTTTTTTGCACACTTACTTGCCCTTTTTTTAATTCACTTGAAGATTCCTTCTCGCGATTGTTGTATAGTTGGTATAGTTTGTGGAGTGCTGCAACAGTGGAGTTTCCCAGTTTGGGATCAACAAAGTACATCTATCTATCTCTGATGTCACTTATTGTGCTATTTTAGTTAACAAATGTTTGATTTTGCAAAGGGTTCGTCACTGCATCATTTAGTTGAATCTTAATTACAACAGTTTGAGCACCAGTTCATCAGACTTGACGCAGTAATTAAGCAACGTCGTCACAAAATGTCAAGAGCTTGTTGTTTGTTAAACTCCACAGCAGGTGATCACATGCGTTGTTTCTGTAGTTAGTCAGAAGAATCCAATGACGCGTTCAGCTTCAAGTTATATCTTTATTTAATTTCATAGAAAACATCATTAAAACAGTTTGATCATTCGAAAAAGTGCTGGACAGAACAAAAAAACGAACAAAAAAGTCAACATGATTAAAAGCAACATTGATCACAATTTTAAAGGAACTGACTCTGTATCAACAGGAAAGAAAGAAAACCCATTGTCCAGCAATGCTTCCTCAAACAATTTCAATTCTGTTAGAAAAAAAAATCAAAGCTAGGGACTGAAACTATCACCGACTGCCAGCAGAATGCTGGGAAATGTTGGTTTGGTGCCTGATGGGTTTTGCGTATTTATCACACCCCTTGGCACCAAACCAACCAGTGCTTGGGTGTTTTAGCGTCGCTCGCATTATTCATTATTATTATTGGATGTGTTTCTTCATGGATCAGATCACAGTGGAGGTCTGCAGCTTTGCAGGTAAAACTGTAAAAAACCTTAGAGATTCAAAGTGCGTCAAATAACTCAAGACCAACAAACATCATCATCAGACATTTCCAAGGACATCCATCAGACTCCATTTTGCCCCCTTTCATCACCTGAAGAGGGTTCACTCCCAATTTATTCTTTGTTGTAATTAAAAAAAAAAATCAGATTGCAGTTTGTAAAAATCTGCGTAAACAAAGTCCGGCGTGTTTCTGTAGTGATTCCTGATTTGTTCGAATAACCATTTCTGTGCGCAGTAGTCTAAGAGAAGCCCATATTTCCTTGCTCGTCTTCCTTTGGGGTCCACACTCGTCTCTTGGCCCCTACATGATGGGGTAGCTGGCGAGGTTGGCGATGCCGCATGCGTTGCCACGGTTTCGTGCCATCAGGACGTAGCCATTCATGCCCCACCCCTCGCCCCAGCTGTCAGTGACGGACAAAAGATGAGAAAGGAAAGAGAAGACGGTTTTTAAACATCGCCAGGAGTCAAACTGCACTTGAACTCATCAGTTTGTCATCAGACATCCAACAAATAACCTCACTGTTTCATTCTCGTGGCCTCGTGAACCACCTGATGCCGCTCACACAGGTGCATGCCACTCACCTGTTCTTGACAATCCAGTACTTCTTGCCCTTGGCGCTCACTCCGTAACCCACGGCCAGCACGGCGTGATTGATGTCATCTTTGTTACAGTTGCGGTCATAGTAAATACCTGGACACACACATGGTGGAGAATAGAAGTGTTTTTGATGGTGTGTTCAGGGTGTGGCTGGGATTTTTTATTGTTTTATCATTTCAGGCGACTGTTCAACTGATTTTAAAACATGAAAATTTTAAAATTTTCTCCACATGCTGGGGAGAAATTAATAGAAATACCTTAAACGCTCCAAAAGCAGAAAAATTCAAGTTACAATTTGTCAGATTTTAAAGAAATTTAATTCATTTTTTGGTAAATTTATCAAAAATGTCTGTATTTTTTAGTATATTTACAACATTTATCTATATAATAGCTTCCATTGCAGGTGGCAGAGCCTGTCTTTCATCTAATTAAAAACAGCCACACACACTGTTTACTGTTGGCTCTCTTCACACACTCCTCAGAGTTGTATTAAGTTACTGTTCTACCAAACTAACAACCTACAGCTGCTTTATTTTGAAATGCAGCTGAAGCTCACCATGAGATCATTTGTCAGAAATACATCTTCAAACCAGGACAGTTTGGTCATTTTTTTTTGTCAGTGGGTCAGTTTCATGTCAGGGTTTCATGAAACAAGATGGAGGAACTGCAGTGATCTGATGGATGCAGAGCTGCAGGCGACGGGCTGCACATGTGTCACCAGATCAACTCTTAAAATCTCAAAGCAGACAGATGCAATCGAACAGCAGGAAGTGGAGGTTTACTTTGTTTTCACAGGATATGCTCTGTGGTTGCTGATACAGTCCACTGTAAAACTCCTTGTGCATGTAAATGTAAATTTATAGCTTTACAAGCATGTTTAATACACTTAAATTAATAAAAAATACATTTTTTTTAAAAATGTGATAAGACATTGAAATATGAATCTATTTTTCCTAAATATTATGTCAAATTCTAAAGACATAATAAAGAATAACATGAATCACAATGAACAGCAACTCAGTAAACCACAGAGATGTACTGATGTCTGAGCCTCCACGAACTAACCACCAACATGGAGGATTTAGCTCAGTTTCCTCAGCTGCATTGAACTTAACACAACTCTGATCTTTGACGTAAATCTGACCAAAATGTTTCTAGTTTTAAAATGGAAAGATGAAAAAATATTCATGATTAAAAGTCTGAATAAGAATAAATGAGCAGATTCGGTGTCAGGTCTGAACTCTTTCTCTGACCTTTGCTGTAGTACAGGAAGCTGGTCAGCGTGGCGTCGATGCCCACGGACACCGGACCCACTTTGAACAGAGCGACGGCCAGCGCGTGCTCGTCACCCACCGGGACCTCCTGGTAGCCGCTGCACTGAGCCGCCATGCCTGTGGCGTTGTAGCGGCAAGGCTGGTCCTATACACACAGACAAAGGAGGAGAAAACAGTCAGAAAAAATACTTATCTCACATCTCTATAGACATTAAAGAACACACAGTTAAAGATAAAGCACATTCAAGCTGAAAAAAAGGAACTTTAACACCCAGAAATCCCTTAATTCAATGTCAGACATACACAAAATGAACATGGTTACTGTCATTGAATATATTAAGATTCTTAACACAAAGGTAAGTATAATTTAACTCAGGATTCATTTGATTTGTTAAACAGCGTCAGCAAATATTTGCCTTCATTTTGGTTCTCCAACAGGAGATTTTCCTGTCTTTTTCTTTTTCACTGTTGTACATTAAACATTTCGAGGTTACAGATGTTCAGACGTAACACGATATTTGCTGATGTCAAAGTAGATTCTGGGAAATCTTCCTGTTTTCTGATGTTTTAAAGACCAAACAAGCGATTGATGACCAAGAAGAAAAAGAAAGTAGCATAGGTTGATCATGGAAATTACAGTCGGTTGCAGTTTTGTGGTGTGAACCTTGTGATTCCTTTTGTCACGTGGACATTTCACATGACATGTTGGATCACAGCCTGAATACCTTCAAGGTATGCAAACAACAGGGAAGCTAAATAATTAATGAGCATATGTACTTCCTGCTTGAATCAAGAGAGAAGAAGCTACGTTTGCTTTGTGAGACAACAGAAAACTTTTAACAAACCTGATTTCAAAAACACTGCATGAAGCGTAAAGTAACTGTGTGTCAAAGATCAAATTCTGTTTTATTTTTGTTTAACTCAGCATGCTGACTATATTTAAGTCAGGTTTATGCTCCATTCAGTTACATGCTTCTGATTTAAGGCTGAATTTAAAAAAAAAAAAAAAAGATTTCTTATCTTTTTCTGCCACATGTGACTTGACCAAGTGTGACACTCGAATGAGGAAGCAGTGACCGCTGTGGTTTCAGTCTGCGTCTGAAGGCTCTGCTCTTCTGCTAAACAGCCAAATCATCAAAGTTGTCCTTATTTAGATTTTTTTGCGAGATCGCTGAGTGTTCGGTATCATTTTTAGCAACCTCACGCGTGCTTATAATTTCAATACGAAACTTGAGTCAGCAGCTAATTAGCTTAGCTTAGCATAAAGCCCAGAAACAGGGAGAAAAGCCGACCTCTTTGTTCTAAGGTGACGAGATATGCTTGCTGTTGGGTTTACACTTTGGTTTTTGTATCCTGTCAGTTTTTGCAACCACTGCTTTGGCGTCAACCGCTATGTTTGAAAAAAATCGTTTAATACTTTAAATGTATTAAACGATTTTTAGCACAAAGGTAAGTATAATTTAACTCAGGATTAATTTGATTTGCTAAACAGCATCAGAAAATATTTGTCTTTTTATTTTTGTTCGCCAACAGGAGAATTTCCTGCCTTTTTCTTTTCACTATTGTACATTAAACATTTCAAGGTTACAGATGTTCACACACAACACGATATTTGCTGATGTCAGAGTAGATTCTGGGAAATCTTCCTGTTTTCTGATGTTTTAAAGACCAAACAAGCGATTGATGACCAAGAAGAAAAAAAAAGTAGCATAAGTTGATCATGGAAATTACAGTCTGTTGCAGTTTTGTGGTGTGAACCTTGTGATTCCTTTTGTCACGTGGACATTTCACATGACGTGTTGGATCACAGCCTGAATACCTTCAAGGTATGCAAACATTGGAAAGATAAATAATTAAAAAGCAGATGAATTTCTTCCTGCTTGAATCTAGAGAGAAGAAGCTACGTTAGCTTCATGAGACAACAGAAAAGTTTTAACAAGATTCCACAAATGCTGCGTAAAGGTGATGAGATCTGCTTGCTGTTGTGTTTACACTTTGGTTTTTGTATCCTGTCAGGTTTTGCTTCGGCCTTAATCGCTATGTTTGAAAAAAAATCTGTTTCCTACAGTTCAGATATTTAACTCACTAAATCACTGGAATTGAAATGACAAAAGTTACATTACAAGTTGATTCAGTTACTCTTCAGTCATCTGTCCTGCATGACATGGCAGACTTCCTTCAGTGTGTTTCTTCTTCTTCTGAAACATTATTATGAATTTAAACCGGGAGTCAACAACAAAAACAGACTTAACTTTAACTCAGTCTCACTTAATAAAAACCTACTTTTTCCATGTTGAACTGTCAGCATGGATCTTTTTTGTAATTAAAGTAGACAGCAGTTGTTCGAGGATGCAGCTGTCTAAATGTCTGTCTTAAAAGAGGTTGACAACAGCAGGCTTAAAAACCGTTTGCAGGACATTGAGAGCTGGTTCTGTTGTGGTTTGCGACCACAGAAGAAGAAAAAGTGTCACAAACAACAGAAAGAGAGCAAGTGTTTACACGACAGGAAAGTGTGGTGAACCTCAGTTCATTTCAGTGTCCTCAAAACCTTTCCGGACACACTGGAGATTATTCAGATAACGAAAGTCAAAAATTACATTTCACATGTGGCATCAAGTTTTTTTCTCACCTCTCCGACGTACGGGTAAACCGCCTCAGAGTCGATGCCTCCGTTCTCCTGCACATATCTGAAGGCGTTGGTCATGTATCCGCCTCCGCAGCCGTCGTTCTCCTTGACGCAGTCCACCAGGTTCTGGGGACTCAGGTCCACCAACTGACCCGTCTTCTTGGCCAACTGGCCCTCGAGGGCCCCGGCCGAGCTGAAGGCCCAGCAGGAGCCACAGGAACCCTGACAGGAGTGAATGAGGAGGAGAGCCAGAAGTTAACTTAGAGTTTATAAGCACATATTACCTGTTAAAGGAAGAAAAATAATGACTAGAAACACATTTTAAACTATAGACAGCTGTTCACAAGGTGCACATGGTTTTTAAATGGTAAAAAGAAGGACAGATATCGACAAAGTAAGACAGGAATTTATCTAAACCACATAATTAAAGGGAAGTATGATATGGCAAAAATGACGCCTCTGGTTGGAATACATGTGACTGACAGAAACAGTGAGGTCCACTGACGGGAAATTAAACAGGAACTGTCATGTTCATCATCCGAGTTATTTTTTTTTTTTTTACAGTGAACAAGTTATAATGACCTAGTTGCAGCTTATCAGATGTGATAAGAAACTGATAAAAGAGACAATAAAAAAGCAGCTCAGTTTGTGTCTTCTCCTTTCTGACCACTGGGAGGCAGACTTTTACTACTTTGCACACAAACAACATTATTTAAGGTGGAAACGCCTCCTTTGAAACATTTAGGGCGTCATGGGATGAATCTCCACAAACCCAGACTCCAAACCCAGAACATGCAGCTCTGTAAGACTTTTTTTTTTCCTTTTAAAAAAACTGTTTGCCAATTTAGTGAAACTCATTACACTTTTCTTGTCTTCTTGTGGGGACAGAATGTACCGATTTTAGAGGGGAGGCTGAATTGTCAGAGTAATGATGGCAATTTTACCGAAGCCACTGTTTGTTCTTCCAAAATCGAGGCCTTTTCTTGTTTCATCATTACAACTGCCAATCGCACAAAAAGCCTGGTCCATTTTGATGTAAAAGCTCTGAGCTCAACACCATCAAACATCTGTGTGGGACCTTAATGATGCTCTTGTGGCTGAATGTGCACAGATTCCTGCAGCAGGTTCAACATCTGGTAGAAAAACCAGGGTTACATTTTCAAAAATCATGTAATGTTCATGTATCCATGTGTCCAACAGGCCAAACCAATAATTCAGTCTTATCTTAGTGAAGAGCAGCTATTTGACTTTCATAAAAGGGATGATCTCATTTCACATCTGACTAAAAGGAACCATAAAATCCAAATGTCAAACCTAGTTTCCTTTAAAGAAGTGGATCCCTCGTCTGTGTCGAGGAACAGAGCTCTTGTGTTCGCACTCTCTCACTCGTAAAGTAGTAAAACCCCATTGGAGTCGTCGCCTGACTGTAAACTCCTGCCTGGGCTTTGAACGCCTCGGCTGCTCCTCCTCGAGGAAAACAGGCCGACTCTCTGCTGCTCTGAGCGGCTCCAATTAAAAACTTTGTCAATGTGTAATCACGTCAGTTCACTGGGGGGAATGATATGTATGCGTCTTTGAGCTCTGGTGAAACTGAAATTTGCCTCAAACAAACAAAAAAAACCTCAAAACACTATTGAGTGCTGATGAAAGGAGCTGGGGAGGAAGCAGCGCAGTAGTTAGTATGCAGAGAGTGCAGTCTCTCTGCTGCATAATTCATGAACAACCAGCAGCAGAGGAGCAGCTCGATAAATCCAGTTTATAGCTGCAGTTTGACTTCCAGCCACCAGAGGGCAACATCCTCCACGCAACTGACATTTAAAGAAACTTTTATTACAATTACTTATATTATTTTTAACCTATATGCACTGAAATACTTCAACAAAACATTTTAATGCATAATTTAATTGAGACAGAAGTAAAAAATGTGCTTTGATGTGTCCTGACTATTTCTATCAGCAAGTTAAAATCTATTTTTTGGGGGGAAAAAACCTTTTTTTGAATTCTGTGAAAAAAAAATTAAGAAAAATCAATATATAGACTATAAAAAATTTTGGATATATCTGCATTATGAGAAAAATAATCATCATTGCTTTGACAAAAAACATTAAATCTAGACCTCGGCGTCACTGAATTTGAACTAAAACACATAAAGTAATATTATATACATAATAAAACTGAATATCAGATGTAAAGAGAAACTGAAAACTCAACATTAACCCTCCTGAGTCTCCGGAGCTTCAGAATCAGCTCTGATGTTCGTTATCAGATCTTTCTGCTGCTAATCCGCCTGTTGGCAGAAACGATGAACGTCGTATTTTCATCTATATGCTTTCTGTTCTGCTCAACTCTTGTTTACATGATTAAGGCCCAGCTGTCCATCTCACTCACACTGACTAATTACATTTAATAATCAAACCCATTCTCTTGTTTTTAAAGTCCATTAGCAGTGAGAAGAGGCTTCTCCCTGCGGCTGCTTGCATGATTGTACTTTAACTGAGCTTTCATTTTCTTTTGTGGAGCATGATGAAAGTGAAGCTCTGGAGAAATGAAGATCATTTCAGGCATTTTTTTCCCCCAAGAATGCCTGGAATCATCATTCTTTTGTAGCAACAGCAGAAAATATTTACTCCAAAGAATGTCATTCAGCTGTTTTTGAGGTTCTGCTGCTGCTCTTTGAGAAAGGCAAACACGTTTTATCTCTAAAATGTGTCTCCATTAGATTCGTAATGGTTTCATGAGACCAATGAAGCAAAAATACTTCAGTTCAAGGTGAAGTTAAAGTATGAAGTTTATGAGAGACAACATCAACATGTTACGAGGGCTGATAAATAAGCTTTTGGCCAAATGACATCGGTAATACAGCTCTCTTTGCATGCAAGTGCAGTTCAACTGTCAATGATTTGGCAGAGAGTTTTTAATGTTTTTGATGTCTGTTTTTTTCAGGGAACTGAAAATTCCTAGTTCGCATCATCTGAAAAAAAATGGATAAGATCAGCCTTTTTGCATGCAGAAAAAAATGTAGATTTAAATTCTACCAGCAGCAGCAGCCTGATTCACCTGATTTGTCACCTTCAGACCACAAACTCCTCTCCAAGATGAAGATGGAGCTCAGTGGCCGCCATTTTGAAAGTGATGATGATGTTTTTGCTGCTGTTGGCCACTTCCTGCAGGTCAAAGCCTTCCACAGCCTCTGGACTAAGTATGTGAATTAGATGAGGACTATGA
>JAUZTA010000030.1:1756590-1766765 GCA_034780835.1 Ctenochaetus striatus | reverse complement strand
TGACTCTAGAATGATTGAAACATACCTCACCTCTGAATCTGTGTGGAAGGAAACTCAAGGGAGGAAACAGAACAGAACAGCCTGCAGCTTTGCCAACATATTTGTGCACATTCTTTTTACAGATAAGCAAAGTTCAGCATGTTCACACTTAACGTGTAACTAAAAGTTCATGCAGGTCAGTTCAGGTGTTTAATTTTTTTTTTTTTTACAATTTGGCGCTTTAAATGAAGTGAACAGTTTGAAAGAAATTCCTTACTTACATTCATTTCCTCATTTTTATTATTTTTTTATGGACGTGGAGGAGCTTTGCAGCTGTTGGCTCGTGGCCTTAACCTTTGTTAATGATTACTGTGATTATCACTTTTGCTCTGTTTCCCCAGTCAACTGCCTCAGTGGCTAGAAAAACAGTCACACTATCTTCAGTCTTGCTTGAAATAGAAACATCTGACCTTTATTTATAATGTTACAGACCCTCAGGTGTATGTTAAAGCCTCCTGGACTTTGATTATTTCAAAACTGATCTGAAAAATCCAACAGTTTCACAGAGCAGTAACAATACAGCACACTATCCTGTCACTAAAAGCCTGTGGTCTTAATTACATACAGAAGTATAAGAGTAATAATTGAGAACATTAGTTGCGTGCCTCAAATTTAAATGCTTTTAAAATTTATCAGTTTCAGACTGTCTGAAAATATCATTGATCCCCCAAGCTTTGTTATTGCCAGGTGATATTACCATCATCTTTTTACAACAGTGCCCTTCATGTGAGTTTCTCTAAGTCAATATTATTAATGTTGATCCAATCCACGGTCAATTTGCAGGACCAGCTGTCCACCGTTGGCCTGATCAGATAAGCAGAGGGGTGTCTCTGGTTGCCATAAATGAAGCGGCTGCTGTTTTCTCACCAACATGATGTTGTAGTTTAAGAAAGGAAGATAACGTTGACACAGTAAACACAAGGTGGCATTTGGTGATTCAAAGAGTACCATCTTTTGATATGTCTGCTTATCATTATCTGGAATAATCCGTTAACAATGAGCCATTCAGAGTGTCGACCTTACAGGAATGACAGATAAGCTAAGAATAGACTTGGCATCTGACTAACAGCTCTTTGTTTCCTTATTGCTCACGTTCAAGGATGTCGGTAACAAAACAACTGAGTGACAAATTATCTAAACTTTTTTTTTTTACTTTGTGATTCGTGTTACAAATGTGTAACAGTGTGCTCAGTTTATCTTAATGATGCTGTTACTCTTAAGCCCTTAAAATGCTCCAAAAAACATTAAGCATTTTCCCTTCATTACCAGTGTTTTGGAGCTGCTGCAAAGTGATTTTGTGGTAAATATTAGGGGTGATTGATAAATTCATGGCCTTATTTTGGAAGGGATCAGTTTCAACAGAACTTGCACATTTTATTTTAATATGTCCAAGCTTGCATTTACAAACTTAGCACAGTGGATGCCCTCTAAGTGGAAACTGGTAATGTTGACTTTTTGAAGAGGAGTAGAGCTCCATCTTTATCTTGGGTTAGGGAGGCATAATAGTTTGAGGGGGCTAATAAGTTGAATACAGTGGTATATTGATTCAAGTCCTGAGTCACTGCATGAAGACTGATGTTGCTGATTTGCAGCACCGAAACGCCAGAAACAGGAAAACCACAAATGTCATTTACTTCCAACTTCCTGTCTAATTATTCAGAGAGTTTAATTGCATATGAGAGCTGTGTAAATTATCTCCTTCCTTGTCTTATCAGTTGCTCCTTGTATCTCTTATTTTGCATCAGTACAAAGCTAAGATTATACGTTGAATGAATGTTGGGTCCCTGACTCTCTTTGTTTGGTCGTTGCCCTGGCTGTCACGTTGCGCTCAAACAAATAAGGAAACGGTCCATATCTACACAAGATATATCTGCAAAGACATAAGTGTTTACTTAAGTTGAGTCACTTCTGGGCTTAATAAACACATCCCATAATGTGGGTCATAAAGCTTGATTGCTCCTCCACGTGAGAGACAACACAATAAGGAGCCTTTGACCAGCGATATAAATAAAGGTCCAGGAGAGGGGATGAGCAACTGTGATAAAAGCCTTAAGCAGGGAAACATGTCTCAAGAGGGCAGGTAAGAGAAAGTGTTCAATGTGTGATATGCTGTTGCAGAGTCATGGATTAATGAAAATATCTATTTCACACGACTCTGATGTATTTCTTCACTGCAGATTTGCTGCATAATGACTGTAGAGAGACATATGTAGCTTATGTTTGTTGTGTTTATTGTGAAGTCCACCTGCAGGAGAAACAGTTCACTCTTTAAAAAGGCACAGAAAATCATGATTTGTTAAGACATGGCTAAAAATTTGTTGCAGATCTTTGGAGATGCTGAGATTAAGATAGCACTTTCATTATATCGTTGTAATTTCTCTGTGTATCTCTCGCTGTATGTGGCTTTTGAAATACAGGTCAGTTTATTTCAGCAAACCAGTTTACTGTTGTGGCAACAATGTGCACAGTCTTCAGCATGTGGATTTAAATTAAAGAGCAACACAGCCTCCTCTGTTCGGAAAACCCTCACTTTTCTTAAACACAAAGACATCTCGGAGTAAATCTTACACCAGCACTTTATAGGAAAAGGCTGAGATGTGTCTCTATGTGTGTGTGGGTGTGTTTGTATCGTGTGGGCACCTGTGTGAGTGTGTGTCAGAGAGCAAGATGGAGATAAAGTAGCGGAAAAAGTACAAGCCTGATTTTTTCACACATATGTTTTAATGTTTAATAGCAGCTTTTTGCATGTTCAGAGAGATAGTGTCTAGCTTCACTGTCAGCTGACCTTTTATCTCCATATTTTGGCATTTTCATACCCATTGTTAACTTGAATTAAAAGTAAAAAAGACACAGAAAAAAGAGGTTAAAAAACACGAAGAGAAATAGGAGAAAGAAAATTGCTTTAAAAGGAATAGAAGTGTAGGAAAGAGGATAAAAAACAAAGAAAGAATGAAATACTTTTAAAAAGTACAGTATTTCTTCTTGAAATGAACTAAAGGAAAACAATACACACTTATAGAAAAGCAAATGACAGTTTGCTTCAATTTTACACTCTGGAGAGAAATATTAACAGTGTCATGGAGCACAAAAATGAAAGTAAACCCCATGCTTCCAATAACAAACTGGACAAATGTTCTGCTATTTTTAATTGTTATAAAAAATGCAATTCCACCATTTAATCTCTCCTTGTGTCTTTTTTTGTCAACAGACTGTCAGCATGATTTGGAAATTGGTTCATTTTAGTGCTCTCCTTCTCGGAGCACTCACATCCCCGACTCCCTCTTCACTCCCCACCACCAACACCGACAAAGAAGTCTGTCGCATCTACAACTTCGGTCGCTTCGCTGACTGTCTGGGCAGACAGCTTGAAAGAGTCCCATGGAGACAATTTCCGTCCACGCTGGAAGACGTAGATCTTTCCTTCAACAAACTTCAAGCTGTCCATGCCGACGACTTCCTCCGCCTCCCTCAGCTTCGAAAACTTCAGCTGCAGTACAACAACATTTCCCACATTGACAGCAACGCCTTTAAAAACAACACGCTACTGGAGCATCTCGACATCTTCAATAACTCCCTGCAAGAAATTCCTGCCACGGCTCTGGCTCCTCTGCTGAATCTAAAAACACTCTTAATGTCTAATAACCTTTACAAACATGCCACTTTGGCTGATGTCTTCTCTAAATTTGAAAAACTCAAAGTTCTGTCCATGGGTGGCCCTCTGGTGATGGGTTTAAAGAAAGCTGATTTCCAGCAGCTGAAGAACATAAGCTTACAAGGTTTTGCCATTAAATGTTCCTCCAATTTAAGTTACTACGAGCCCGGAAGTTTAAAAGTTATTCAGACGGATCGGATGGGATTTGATATGGCCATAGATCAACGGCCGAACGCCCTCCTTCACATGCTACGAGATCTTGCTAACAAGAAGTTTAGCGTCATACAGTTCCGCAACCTCTTTGAATTCATGTACTACACCGGAGATGAGGACATTTTCCAAGGTTTAAAAGATATCACAGCACATCAGCTTATCTTTCACAGAGGTAAATTCAATGAGAACCTCCTGAGGATAGCTTTAATGAACCTACAAGTCGCCCCTATCAAAAGGTTGCGACTTCAGTACGTCGACTTTGCTCGTTCACCTACTTTTGTCGATAGCGCAGCAGGTTCCAGTATTACAGACTTGGCACTGGATAAGCTGGATCTTTGGTGAGTATCTTCTCAGGTGAAGTGTGACCTGAACCTTTAATTTAAAACAACAGATTTAATTTTTCAAAAGTATAAGTGTCAGGTGAAGTTCTAGAGTATTGAGGAGCTGTAGTGTTTGTTTGTGGGCAAATTGTTACCTGCATGGTACATTTTAAAGCCCCCATCATAACACAATATCCTTGTAAATTTTTTATACGGTAAGTTGGTACACAAAGCCAATATGTGGAAAGATTTCACAACAAAAAATATTTGAATGGTTATTTGCTTTTAATTTGTACTTACATAACACTGTTCTCTGATCTCTGTTTCTTAAAGGTATATCAGCAATCCTGACATACTGCGATTCGACTGGCGCTTCACCTGGTTCAACAAAATGAAACATCTGTCCATTCAGTACGTGAACTTCAATACTGTGCCTTGTGATGCCTGGGTTGAGATGGAAGGCGTTGAATTTCTGGATGTCTCCTATAATCGGCTAAAGAATGAGTACATCTTCAACCAGAGGTGTGATTACAAGGGCACGATGCCGAACCTTCACACCTTCAACATGAGCAACAATGAGCTGAGCAGCTTGAAAGACATGTCATCACTAACAAGGGAGTTCCAGCAGCTAAAGGTGTTGGACTTTAGCAACAATAAACTGGGATCTGCTAAAGACAACCAGGACTGCGTTTGGCAGAAAAGTATCACTCGGTTTATCGCTCACCACAATCAGTTCAAAAGTGAAAATCTTCGATGCCTGCCTACCACAGTGCACTACTTGGACCTGTCCTACTGTCAGCTGGACCAGCTGGACATGGTGTACTTCCAGAGAGTGACTGACCTGAAAGAGCTTCGGCTGAGTGGGAATAAAATCAAGTTCATCCCACCCAAGTGGAAAAGTTTGTCACTGCAGTCGCTAGCGTTGGATGGGAATTCTTTTGGTCTCATTAGCAAGGAATCCTTTCAGGACATGCCTCAACTGTCTCAACTGAGAGCAGGGAACAATCCTTACCACTGCACCTGTGAACTCCACGCTTTTGTCCAGGACACGATTTCGAAAAGAAGAATTAACCTCACAGACTGGCCCTGGAACTACAAGTGCTACCACCCGGAGGCCTTGCTCAATACAGTCGTATCCAAATACTTGCCGAGTCGAGTGGCGTGTGATATCAGATTAGTTATTATCATCTGTGTTGCAACCACAGCAGCGGTGATCTTAATACTGATGTTGATTTGCTACATTTTCGACCTCCCATGGTACGCTAAAGCCACATATCAAATAATCAGAGCCAAATACAGAGCTCACAAGGAAAAACTAACAGGGGAATCTGGGACTTTTACTTATCATGCCTTCATATCCTACAGCCACTCTGATGCAGAGTGGGTGAGGGATCAGCTCTTGCCCTGTTTGGAGAACAATAGGAACCCTTATCGTTTGTGTATTCATGAGAGGGACTTCATGCCAGGAAGGTGGATCATCGATAATATCATCGAGAACATTGAAAGCAGTCGTAAGGTACCAAATGCAGTTTTGTTTTAAACTTATGTTTACAAAAATGTAGCATCACTGGTACTCAGAAAAGTTGCAGTAAATGTTGCATAATTATATTTCATCTATGGAGACTGGTAAAAAAAGCAGGTTTTAGGGGAAATTTGTAACTTACTTACGGTACTTACTTACTATGGACAGACAGCCTTCGAGATGTTGTTTTCAACCAGCTGGTGTCTTAGCTGAGCCAGTTTGGCAAATGCAAATGCAAAATACCATCATTCTATTAACTTTTGCCAATTTCCATTGACTTCCATTTGCTTGACAGACAAATCAATGAAGAAAGTTCTACAAGTTACTAATGTTAAAGGCATTGGCTATAGTCAGTGGTGATGCACAAGTTGTTTTTTACTTCCCATTGGCACTTTCCTTCCCTTCTATCCCAACTGTTGTCCTAGATGCTGTTGAAGTAATTTGAAAACTTTTTCAAAAACTTGATGACTTTAGGCAAATTAACAGTGACACACACTCGAGAGGTTAGAATTATGATACACCAATGGCCTTTGGGAAACATTGGGCTGTTTTTGAGCAACAGAATTGACCTATGCACATAATTTTTAAGTGCTAGCATGTAGTCTGCTATGCTGCTGCCTACACAGCGAGATATGTATGCTATTGATGATGCTAATTCAGTGTCAGTGGGACATGGCAGGAGAGAGCTCCATGAATGGCCTCTGAGCTTTGTGAGTTAGTGATTTCATGGATTCAGTGCAGTGCAGTTCAGAGAGTTTTCAGCATTTTTAACAGAGGATTACAATGCTAAACATAAGCGCTTGTCTTGTCATTGGCGCTAGTACCGTACCATTTACCTAACCCCTAAGGCTAAATGAGTATCATCCTAACTTGAACAACTTATAACTTCCATAATTAATGTCTTGTTAATTATTATAACTCAACTTTAATCCATCTTTTCTTTCTCCCTCCTTCTTGTCTTTATCCCCAGGTAATATTTGTTCTCTCCCGGCACTTTGTCAATAGCGAGTGGTGCAACTATGAACTCTACTTTGCTCAGCAAAGAGCGATGGGAAAGGCCTTCAGTGACGTCATTCTAGTAGTGAAGGAACCCATTGACCCCAACTCCTTGCCAAGCAAGTACTGCAAGCTTAAGAAGATGCTGAACACAAAGACATACCTGGAGTGGCCCCAGCAGGTCAACCAGCAGGCTTTTTTCTGGGCGCAGCTGAAGAGCGTTCTGGGCAGACCAACAATGACTCGAGAGGGGTCTCACAGTGTTAAGAGCAGAACCTCATCTACAGGAGGCGCCTCCACAGAGAACAGAGGGTTTGATGTTTCTACACTTTTTACAGATAAAAAAGAAGAACCCAAAAATGAGATTATTAATATAAATAATGAAACGCTGTCAAATAACAGACAAATCCCTGTGATGGCATTTTGACTGAAAGGTTAGAAAATAAGGATTGCAAGAATGCTTACATTCTTTCAGTATTTTTTCACCAAAGCTAAAAATCTGCCAATCTTTTGTTTGTTGGTTTTATTAAAGCCGAGAGCAAAAGCCAACGTCTCATTTCGATGACGGATGATAACAGGATCCCTCTGTGCCCATGGCACTCTGTCATGTCATCCTGGTGGGCCAAGCCGGTGCCCTCGGCTCCCGCTCTCCCTCTGAGTGTCTCAGGTCGGGTGCCCAGCTGACAGGTGTTGAAAGGCCACAAACTCAACAAGCTCAAATGAGATCTCCCATGACGCACTCTAGATAACAAGAGAGGTGCTAGAAAGATGCGATGACAGGAGCCACGCTGCAAAAAGGCCGTGCTCTGTCACATCCCTGGCTCTCAGAGGTACCAGATCATAAATGTTCAGACTCTTATGTTCCAAGGCTCAGTCAAAGGCCACACAGAGCATTCAATACCAATGCCTCAGGGAATTACAATGAGTTTTTGGTGAGATTGACCCAATTGCCAGAAACAAAATTAAATTTGTGTATCTCGGAAGATCATTGGGCATAATGCTGCATGCAGTCTTTTAATGCTAAAAGAGGTAAAGCATATAAGTGATAGTGCAAATAAAAAGGTGTATTTTCTTATTTCTGCAGACCATATTTACAACTTAATTTGTGCATTGCACTCAGTATTGGACAAAGACCTCTTCATTAAGTCATGGATTTGTCTCATAACTTACACACGTACAGTCACTAACACACACAGTGTCTGCCAGACGTCAGCAATGACAATGTACATTTAATATCATTTTGTGGGTTTGTAATTTGAGAAAAAAAAGATAACGCTGGTTGTCATGAAAAGTGTTTTATTTTTAAAATATGATTTACAAGACTGACTGAAACTTACCATGTTTAGAAAAGCAAATGTCAAAAACTTTCTAATTTTTTTTTAGGCATTTTATTGTACAACACATCAACACATTACAGCAGCTTTTTTAAAATTTATTGATGAATTTGAAAAAATAAACTAAGTAATTTTTCCAAATGACCTCTTCCCTTCATTGTAACGTTCAGTACTAAATCAGTATTGTGTAACAACTGTAAGACAGTCACTTCTCCTGTATCTGGGAACATTGTGTTTACATGATAGGCCATTTGTAGGGTATGCAACTGGCCAGTAGGTGACGCCCATGCACTTAGACAGACAGAGATAGGAAGAAAGACAGAGAGAATGTTAAAGTATCAGAGCATTAGAAATAGAATAACTTGTGAATGAGAATGTGTTTTGCATTAATAATAAGCGAAAAGTAAATGCATTTTCTGACACTAAGAAATGCATTAATGACAGATTTCTGTAAAGAATTCATAGCATTGTGTGCAGAACTATTTTTCCAAAACACACTTCAGACTTATTCTGATACAAACTCATCTTTTGTATTTTCTGTATTTACTTCCTGCTCCAGTTATCATATCTAAAGTTTGTGCCTCATTTGTGTTACATATAAAATGCTGGACTTTATCATTTTTATGTGGCAAAATTTTGTATTGTGTAAATGAATAAAAAATTTTTGTAGTCATGACTTTACAAGAGTGATTATGTTGGATGTCGATCAACCTTCCACTTCTTGTGAATCGTTGCAGATTGCTTTAGATCAACTCTGATCAGTAATTTGAAAAAAGATATGATTGGCTCTTTTTGCAGGTCAAACTTTCACTGTCTAAGTTAATCAAGGCAAAGAAATAGACACAATTTCAATCATCACTTGTTCTCATAAAAAGAAGAGAAAATTTGAGAGAAATTCATTTTTTTCCGTCATCTAGCCAAATGTTGAATTCAGAAACATTAATACCCAAATACTGAATATGAAACCAGAGGAATAACCTCCTCATATCAAAAAGATTTTCTAATGTTGTCTCATAAAATACTGTGCTGTGTACATTATTGCTTGTTTGTTCAGAATGAAAAGCCGAAGAGGAACTCGAGTCACACAAAATTATCTCTAAGCTGTTGTGACACTTGTTTCTTTGCAGCACTATCTCAATGCACTCTGGTTTTGGGAGACGAGGCCCCAAGTTTATTATTAACTATATAAATGCAAATATCCATAAAGCCTTCCCTGGTCAACTGGAGATACTAATGTAAATCAACCTCTGTAGCTTGCATTCAGTAAAAAGAACACTTCAGCTGGCTCGCCTGCACTCAATTTGTATTGCAACCTGAGTTGCACTGTCAAGCATAATATTTCCTTAATTGCAAATGAAGTGGCAGTAAAGCATTAGTCACATCTAATAAGCACAAGTGAGGCCTAAGAGTACAAACATGACAGCGTTAAGTGAAAATGTGGCAGGTAAAAGGAAGAGATGCTGTCACAGTATTTCTTTTATGTCACTAGAAAGTTAAAGGCAAATGTTGATCAAGAAATTAGAGAGTGTTAAGTGGAATATTGCATGCAAGAATTAAAAAAACTGTCAGTAATTTAGATGTAATTGTGTATTTACACCAAAAAATAATAAGATACAAAGGTTTGTTGTTGTTCCTTGAATATAACAAGTGGCAGAATTTGTTTTCTGAATATGTTAGGAAGTTCCTTATGATTTCAAAATGTCCAGTAGAAGCAATGCACAACCGCAGCTGTAAGACTGCAGGCTGAGGAGCTTTAGTACACAAAAAGCACATTATACATAAAGTTATAGGTAATTTTCAGACCCTAACCCTAACCCTCATTTAGGGATTTTACAAAAGTTTCAGTACATATAGATGAATTTAATGATATGCAGATGGCACTGTGAACATAAAAGATAAGATATTATCCCATCCAGCAGCCTTCTGTCAAATATCAGTTTCATTAATAATATTTGGACACCACTTTTTAAATGTAATTGAATTAGGAGCAAAATTAGCCACTATGCCTATCTTATGATGGAATTATCAATCACATTATTGGCTCTTGTCCTAATAACACACCTTATTGGTCAGAATCCGTGCTATAATTACAGCGGTGT
>JAUZTA010000030.1:1176376-1189604 GCA_034780835.1 Ctenochaetus striatus | reverse complement strand
TAAAAAAAAAAAAAAAAAAAAAAAACGCGTGTGCATCCGCGCGCCGTGCTGAACGCCGCCGAGCTGCACACATAACGGAGCAGGATGCGTGAACAGTCTGGATGTGGCGGCGGCAGGCGGGGATGGGTGAGGATGGGTGAGGATGGGTGAGGGGTGTCTGAGCAGCGGGTCTTCAGCTCCACACGCGGTCTGTTTCCTCATTTCTGTCTCTTTTCTGTCTCGACGCTGTGGGGAGTTTGAGGTTCCGTTCCGAGTGTCAGCTGCTGGGAGCAGAAACAGGAGGCGGACAGGATGCTCAGCTCATTTCTCTCTTTTATTGAATCATCTTTTTATTTAAAACAGTGTTTTCAGAGAGTTCAGAGGCAGAGTAGTTTTTATGAATGAATTTCCTCTGGAGGTGGAGCAGATCGAGGCCTGTGAAAGGTCACAGATGGACGTGCAGAGGCAAACCTGCAGCCTAAAGGCTGAAATATTTCAGGGGGGAGAGAAACTTGTAATTGGCCCGGTTGGTTAATTGGTTCGGCTGTGGCTTTGTGGCGCAACTCCCCCGTTTCACAGCCTCAGTGACGCATTGTGTGCGGGCTCTGTATGCGCCATTCACACGGAGCCACAAAGGCCAAAAGGCGCTTCCAGCCCTCAGTCCATCTCCTCTCACACCTCCCGGCGCTGAGCGGGGTCACTGCTCCGTCTCTGCGCGCTGTGGCGGCGGCGGCAGCGGCGGAGTCAGGCGACATATGGCACCAGAACCCATCCGGTGTGACACGATTCCGGTCCGGGGACAAAAAGAGGGAACCCTTCTCTTGTCTTTCCCTTTCCCCCCCCCCTCCAGTTTAAGCTCTTGCAGGACTCCGTGTGGCCGTGTGGCTCAGATATGAGGATTATTCGCAGACAGACCTGCAATGCATGCGTAATAAGACAAAGTGGTGGCGTTCACACCCAGAGCTGGCGGATAAAGGGATCACAAGGCCAAATATCCAGCGCACACGTGTGCGCCGAGTACGAGGCCTGCGCCGAGAACACGTGTGCGCCCCCCGGACGCACCGGGAGGGGAGGCTGTGCCCGTGGA
Organism: Ctenochaetus striatus; assembly: GCA_034780835.1. Taxonomy (NCBI): domain Eukaryota; kingdom Metazoa; phylum Chordata; class Actinopteri; order Acanthuriformes; family Acanthuridae; genus Ctenochaetus; species Ctenochaetus striatus. The sequence continues at coordinate 1,188,538 of JAUZTA010000030.1, read as the reverse complement.
GCTCTGAGAGGGGTTTTAAGCAAAAAAAAAAAAAAAAAAAAAGTAGGATTATGCAACATTTCACATGATGAACATCAGAGTATTAATGAGCATGCGAGCAGAGGTCAGTGCACGAGCGCAGGAAGAAAAAACACACAAGAACATTTAGAATTTTAAATTTAAAAACTGGCTGAGACAGTTTTCTGTTTTCCAAATTATTTATTCATTCTCTTAATTTATTTAATTTTAAAGTAGTTTCACCTCAGAGAACAATTCATGCAAACACACACACACACAGAGTGAAAGTTGTGTGTGTGTGTGTGTGTGTGTGTGTGTGTGTGTGTGTGTGTGTGACCACACCGTTCCTCGCTCCAGCATGGAGACGGCAGCTCGTGCATTGTGTTATTATGACAGCATGATGTGCTAACGTGCAGAGTGAGAACACACGAGCTGCCGGGGCGTCACACGGTGCACGCGGCCGCAGCCTGCACCTTTTCACGCCCATCACCGCTGCCTTTTTTTTCAAACACTTTGCATTGTGGGAGCTGCACGCAGTTCGCTGATTGTCCGTCCTGTTTGATCGGAGGCTGCAGTGTGTAAAATGGGGTAATTTGGCTCTTCCGCGCTTTAGAGTCCATCTGAAGAATAAAATGATCGTCTCTTTCTTCCAGGGATCCCTGGAGAGACATTCAGCGGCCTCACAACACGTGGCTGACTGTAGGTAACACTGGCGAGCTCGCACTGTCACAGCACACCAGGCTTCCGTAGTCAGGGTTCAAAATTCTGGGAAGATTTAGATTTTAAATGTGAAGATTTGATAATATGATGGTCGAGTCACAGAGACTTTGTCAGGAAGTTAAAGTAAAGTTACACAGATCATTTTAAAGCAATTACAGAATTTATTGTGTTTATGTTTTAGAGCACAAACATGAGCTAAATATTTAAATATGAATGTGATAAAAACACACACATATACACACACACACAGCTCAACATAACACTTTGCTTGAAATCATGGCATCATTTTTTATAATTCATACATTACAGATTTTTGCAGCTTCATACACACAGTGTGTTTCCTGGAATCTTGGAAAAATAACGGATTTTTACATCATATTTGTTCAGTTTAATAACTACAGACACACACACACACACACACACACACACACACTCACAGTGTGGCTTTGTACACTTTGTGTGTGTGTGTTCATTAGACACAAACCCACATATCTGCACGCAGGTCCGCACGTCACCTCAGTATGTCACTTCCATTATTCTGGTAATTTCATGAATACACGCAGACCAGTTAACGTGCAGTTTACCTGCTGGACGTGTGCGTAAAACGCCTCGTGTCATGCGTCACACTTGTGCCTTTGATGTCTAAAAATGCAGCATTAGGGGGAAAAATGCAGCCTGTGTCATAAAATGGCGTTAAAATGGACCCGTTTTACCACGTGGTCTTAATCAGATGATAACCAATGAGACTCTGTAATAGGAATCAATTTCTTGCTAATCAGCGCGGCACTTTTTGCATTAATTATTTCCAATTAGAGGCGCCGGATCTGTTGACGTCACGCAGGTCTGGTCCAATGAGGTTTGTTTGAAAAGCGCAAAGAAAGAAACCCGAAGCTTTACTGATGCGCTAAATGTATTTGTGTGTTTTATCTGAACTCAGGTGAGTCCCAGAAAAGAGGTGGGAATCTGTCAGGTTTTTTTTTTTTTCCTTCAAACTTTTGAGACACTTTCAAATCTGCACGAGCTTCGTTTTCTGAGCGCGTGAAAGGCGAACAATGTGTGGATGAAAAAAAAAAACCCACGAGACAAACACTGAAACTGTATCAGTTTATTAGAATTATATAACAGCGGCGCAGTCACGAAGAAGCCGGTGTTAATGAAGGCACTATTAATGGTAATGGGGAAATAAGTGCAATCTGCATATAATTATCTTTCTCTTTCAGCTTTGAAATCGTGAAAATATATTTGATGTTAAAACGAGTCATAAAGCTCACAGCATAGTCTGCAGCAATAAAAAAAGCTGCTCTCATTGCACCATTTCAATGCAAAAAATAATAAGTAAAATGTAATAAATAATACATTAATAATAAGAAACTAATAAATAAATTACCAGGGAGTTCAAACCCAAAAGTTAATTATATTTTTTGCAATAAACTGAAGCATTAATTTGAAGTTTTTAAAAAGGGAAATTATATTACATTTTCCCAAAATGTTGTAGGTTATTTTTGTATCTCAAACACCATAAATTTGAAGATTTAAAAATTAGACTGAAATGTGACAATTAGGCTTTTTAATAAGAACATGTAGAAATGTAGGTCTTTAATATTTTTTTATTTTGCATAAAATATTAATTATTTAAAGTATTTTATCATCTTTTTGAGCTGTTTATAAAGCAGATTAATGTGTTTATATTTTATTTTTTCTGATTACAGTTGGAAGTGTGTGTGTGTGAGAGAGAGTGAGAGTGTGTGTGTAATTGCAGCCCTGTGTGTGTTTTTTTGCATTTATATGTTTATATGGGTCGAAATCTGACACCGTCTTTAATTATGCATCTAAACATGCAGAAGTTCACACATTAGACGTGTGTGTGAGTGTGTAAGTGGGAGTGTGTATTTCTGTCTGTGTGTGTGTGTGTGTGTGAGATCCAGTGCAGTAGCATTCTGGGAGCTGAGGCATGTTTCTGCTCTTAAAGGACCTCGCTTTGTCCTTGTGGATTGAAACAAAGCACCTTGACGAGGATCCGTGTTCTGATGAAAACATCCAGAACAGAAACAAAACAGTTTTTTTAAAAAATAACTGACACAGATTCAGACTTTAGAAGAAAAAAAACGACGACCAGCTGTTTGTTGAAACCTGCAGAGAGAAACAACACAGGGGAGATCTGCTGTTTGCTAACGGGGATGTAGCCGTCTCTGCTAACGCCTGTATGTTACCAGTCCAGTCGTGTACGAGTGTTCAGGTTTTTCCATGTGTGTGTGTTTGTGATGGAGGCCCAGAATATTCTCTGCCTTGCCCTCCTCCATCATCCTCTCTTTCCCATTTTCTCTCAGTATCCCTCCATCTCTCTCTGCTCTGAGTCAGTTGGGTTTACTTGGCGGTGGCGTTTGTGGGGGAGGAGCCTACCACAACAGGGATCTGGGCACACAGAGCAGCTTTAATTAGAAGGGGCCTTGTGCCATGTGCCACCACGGCATGTGAGAGGAGTGTGTGGTTGCATGTGTGTGTGTGTGTGTGTGTGCTGCAGCATTGTCTACAGCTGTGTGTGTGTGTGTGTTTTCGTTTTATCTTTATGTGTTTTTGTGGATGTACAGTGTTTAGGTGTGTGTGAGTGGATGCATTTGTTTTACATCATTCTTAGCGTCAACACACAGGCGTTTTTTCTTCTTCTTCTTCTTCTGTGTGCATGTACATCTTTAACCCCTCCATCGTCTCTTTGACGCCAACCTTGAGCACTGGCCGACTGCTTTGGCATCAGATAATGTAAATGAAGACAAACCGGTTCCTTTTGTAGTCAAACAGCCAGGATCTTTTAATTTAAAAATGCATTTGGGCCGTGGTGGGGGGCGGCGTTTGAAGCCATCACCCTCCTATGGAGCCAGTCAGTGGGTAACGTGGATGCGCCACAGGGATGGGCGCTGGGTCGGAGAGAAGGGGAGGTTGGCGCGATAGCCGGTTTGAACTGGTTCGACAACTTGTGTATGTTTTTTTTTTTTTTTTTTTTTTTTCTCGTTGGTGCCTCTCACTTGATTGTTTGACTTCGGACAGTTTTTGATATAGAGGCATCACTCGCAGGCCAATCAAAGCTCCATGTGCACAAAGGGAGGTTTCTAATTGGCCGAGGCGGTTCGAGGCGGGGTGAGGGGCCACGCGGTGACGTCACAAAATGAAAGGTCAGGACATTTAAGGGCCGCTGTAGGTTGAGTGAGAAAAAAAAAAGGCCTCAAGCCAGAAGAGTAACATCTTTGTTCGGAGTTGGCGTTATCTGCTCTCGGATCTTTTGGGGTTTTCTGGGATAATTTACGGCAAGAATTTAAACTCCATCCCCAAGTTAATGTGTAATCATTTCAATCATGTAAAGTCAAAGAGATGGAGACAGAATGTTTTAAATCAGTAACTTTCTTCTCTGCTTGTAGGTCAGAACTTGGCCCATGTCACTTCGCCTGCGGCTTGAGAGGATGGGTAGCCTTAGGGGTTGGTTGTTATCTTTGGTTATCTAGCTGTATGAGTGATGTACATTCTTCATAAAGCTAGATAACCGAAAGTAACAAGAATCCCATTACGCTCCTGAAAAGGCATCAAGACCCCAAACGCACCTCCATGCAAAACAAAACAAAAAAAAAAAAAACAGAAACTCTGCCACAAAAACTGGAAAGGAGAGAAGAAAAAAGGACGACATTTAAAAGGAGATGGAGGCAAAAAAATGCAGCCAAAGGTAGGATGCTTGATTGTTTGTGTGTCAGTTCACGTAGATGAGAGATTCAAGACCTCAAGACCTTTAGATCAACCCGACTTTCCCGTGCACATCTCTCTATATTTTCTGTTTTGATCCATTAACGTGTGGAAGTGCAGAATACTGTGGGTAGGCATGTAGGAATAAATAGGACATTGCCATACATGTTCCCCGCGGCTCCCTGCAGCCTGTGGCAGTGATCCATAGCAGTACGGTTGGTGCAACAGGATCACTTTTAATCTAATAAGCCCCATGATCCCTGTGTGTGGGGCTGCATGCAGGAGCTTAGCCATAGTATCACATGGCCGGGAGTGACGGGCCTCGCTGAAAAAAGACCCTCACTGATTCACCAAAGCTGCTGGACTTTGACAAGTCGTTTAACAAGTTGCTGTTAGCTAATCAGTTTGCTAGCCCGACTGCTCGATGCTCCATTCGCTCGGCTCCATGAGTCTGGGCTCTGCGGCTTGCATCTTTGGCATCAAGAGAACGTGCAGAATGAAAAGAAAGTGGGCCTTTTATGTCATAGGAGCTGCATATGGTGCTATGAATTATACATATGTTCTGACTTGGATGGGATTGTGTAAGTTAAGAATGCTCCCTCCGAGTTAATCCGGGCTCCAAACTCCCCGCCGGCACCTAAAGCGAACAGACAGGAATTTGTTTGAGGCCAATTTTGTTAAGTTAGCCGTTGTTGATTTTTTTTCCCCCTCCTTCCCACCTACTCTTTTCTCCCTTTTTGCCTGAAAAGATGTTTGATTTGGGGTCCTGGCCGTTGTTTGGTTTGACGTGACAGTTGGCTTGGTTGTGAATGGGCCGTGGAAAAGCCTCCATTGCATGAGGTGCTACCATGTGGAAAAGGCCTGATGGGATCTCGCTGAATGCTGCTGCTGTGTGTGTGTGCGTGCAGGGCTTCGGGGTGGGGTGGTGGTGGTAGTGCTGAAGGGGGGGAGTGGTCCAGGGGCAATCAAGCAGAAACTGCCCCCAGTGACGAGATCCATGAGCGAGAGAAGGAGAACAATCTCAGCCTGAAGGTTCTTTGCCCAGGCTCATGGTGAGGAGTAATTGGTCAATCAGATCTTCAACCTCAAGGCCTCTGATGGCTGATTGAAGGTGTGATTTCCTTTCTGCCCATCAAAGCTTAGAGGGTCGCCCCCGCTGAGAGAGGCCACTAAGGATTGTTCCCCAGGTTTCATGGCTTTGGAGCTACAAGGCTAGCGGCGAACTCCAATTGTAGCACACGGTCCACATGGCGGTTTGCTGTTTCAACAAGGCTCGGCTAAAACGTCTCCCTCAGGGTTCGGAGATATTCAACCTGACGTGGTGCAGATTTTAAACAGTCGTGCGGGGCCACGGTGAAATTCCTAAAAGCTAGCGTGGCAACCTCTCCTCGCAGTGTCAATCTCCTCGAGCCCTGCAGTTGTGCTCGCCTGCCTGCTGCATTGCAGGTGCTGAGTGTGACATTTGAGCTCTGGGCTCAACTAGCAAGAGAGAGGAACGAGGGTCCTGACAGGAAGTGACAGCCAGAGGTGTCGCCTTCCTGGATGGCAAAGTGGTACCTGGTTCCTCCTCTGTTGTGCTGCCACTGCCAATGTGTTTTTATGACACTGTGGACTCACTCATGAGTGTGCCGTTATTTTAATCCGTTATTGTAAATTATAGATTAATGATTGTGCCCAGACAACAAAGCACTTGTTTATCAGCTGAGCTCTTTTATGCATTTGTGAATTTCAACATTTAACGGATATGAGACAAGCAGATTTTTAGCATTTCAAAAGTTCGGCGTCTCCTTTTTGTTGCTTCCTTTTATTGTCAGTTACAGCGATGGGATTAAATGGGAGCTGAAGTCTCGGACAGATTGTGTTTACACCCTGAGCAGTGCCCTGGGAGACGCATGTCATGGTGCAAATGCTTTGTGCCGGCTCTGTGTGTGGCACAGTTATATCACTGACGCTTCACACCGGGGACCCCAGAGCAGAGACTCGTCTCAGCTTCTGCCTCAGAGTTGGGAGAGTTCCTAAAAATCACCGTAGGGCCTTTTGCTCCCTCTCTCTCTCCCTCTCTCTCTCTCTTTCTGTGTCCCATGGCAGTATCTGAAATAGAAAGTGTGAAGAGAAAAAGGGTGGAGAAGGAAAGAAGAAGAGGAGGAGGAGGGTGGAGGGGTTTGTCTTAGCTTTCATGCACTAGGCAAGCAGATTTAGACTCCAAGTGTCAAATAGAAAAACAGTCATTGTGGTCGGGTCCTACTTGCCCCCCCACCAGTAGACTTTACAGTCAATAGAGCTAGTCCACTTGTCACGGAGGGACAATGCGCCCCTTTGCCTCCTTTTCACCCCCGCGGGGTCCAAGCAGCCAGACAGTTTTCTGAATAAGACCCAGTGATTCTTGCCCCCTTTTCTCTGCCTCTCTTTCTCTTGTCGGGACACACCAGCAGGGTTTGGAAAATGGCTTCGCTGTTGGGCTGGAAGAGAAGGCCAGACCCTGTTATTTTTCCACAACATCGGCATTCCCTCCACCCCCCCAACACAAAAAAAAAAAACTGCTCACAGAGAAATGAATGTATCTAAGGCAGTCGCAGTTGCAAAAGTCAGCGGGCCTCTGCAGACAAAAGCAGATTAAGTTTGGCACCTGAGCAGTAACAGGTGTACTCTGACTGCTCGGACCACACGGGGGGCCACTGCTGCCGTCTGACCCGCCGCTCTGTTTGCCTCCTTGTTGGTTTTGAGTTGTGTGGAGATAAAGATGGAATTCGCTTTGTGTTCTCAGACGACAAGAATGCTTCAGACCTTGTCAGCTCAGAAGTTTGAGTCAAGAGCGTGTTTGGCCCGGCTGTCTGACGCAGGCCTCTTATCATTTTTACTACTTTTGAAAATGTGGCTCAGTTTTTGCAACATTTCTTCACTGATTTGCCAAGTTTTCTCCAAAGGGATTCTGCAGATATCTTTAGATCTCGAGCTGTGCTCACCCAAGGGAGCGAGTTAAGGGTAAACAATGCGGGCACGCAGAGGAAGAAAAGAAATATCAGAGGGAATGCGGCACGGCACTGAAGCATGAATACATTTTCACATTTAGGACTGAGACAGTGAAGTTTTAAGAGGGGAAATATCTTTCAAAGAGAATGAGTGAAGCTCTTCTATCCATACCTTCAGTATTTTCAACCACGATAAATGAAGCCATTCAGCAGCAGCATAAACAGAGACGCTCTCAGAGCCAGAGCAAAACAGTGCATGCGTTTGTTTGTTTCAGTCGTTAATAAAGCTTTTACCGAGAGCCTCGGCCCTCAGGAAAAAAGCCCATTCTGGTGAAATGACTTGGCAAAGCATCCGATGGAGGGTCTGTTCAGACTGGAGCTGCTCCCGCTGCCATTGTCTAGCTCTCTCTCACACACCTACGAGTCCAGAGTAAGCACACAATTTCATTGTTGCGTGAGCTGTTAATATCAGAGGCTTCACAATAGAGCCCATTCGCCATATTTGCATAAGGCACTTTTCCAACAAGGACTCGGAGAGGGCTTGAAAGCTGGCCCACTCCAGTGCCAATGGCAAAAAAATGTCAAGTGCCAATTAGGAGAGGTTTGCCACCATTCAGCGGTACCCCACCCCTGTCGTCCTTCCCCTCCCTGCTCACCCACCCCAACTCTCTCACACTCCAAGTCACCCCTGTTTTTACCACCTTATTCCAATTTCAGACGTAGCTTTCCCCTACTGACACCCAGAGACAAAAGCTGGCTCCCTCCTCCGCCGGCTAATGGAGGATCCTTTCTGCCGGGCTCAGAGTATTAGCAAAATCAGGCAGCGTGCTCTGTTCGCTGATTAGTCAGCTTTCTTTGTTGATTTCTTGAATAGAAGGGGGGGTTCACGAACTATGCAGCTAAAACCTAAGAGATATACACTCCACCTGCTGAATATTGAACCCAGCAAGCTGGCAACATTGTGCTGCTTTGGTTTTTACACTCGCAGGTTTGCACGGGCAGGTGTGGGTAATTGAAGGAAGGATTTTTTTTTATAAAGACGGATGCTGATTTCAAGCAATTAAAAATAACCCCCTTTCATCTGATATCCACGGCGGTCGGTCCGTGTTAGCGCTTATAGCATTTAGCCACCTAATGACTTGCTTTAAGCTAGTCCTGCTTATTATTTTGTGGTGATGCTCGTACAAAACACGGAGCATCCTATTATGAGAAAGGCTGCAGTCACAGACCACTTGAATTGAGAGCAGCACAGGCTTTGGAGTCAGCTGTTAGGGATAAAAAGAAACACTACAGTCGGATTTACCAGAGCTACGTCAAATTCAAGTTAGCTTAACTGGTGAATGTCAACAGTGCCGAGCAGCTGTTTACAGTTCTACCGATGCTCGAAATGCAGCATTATTTCCACTAATGCTAAACTGCAGCTGTCAGATGCAGAGCACATGCTGACGGGAATGTAGAGCATCATCAGTGTCCTTGAATTAAAGAAATGTAGCTTAGATTTGGTGACTTTGCCACAAAAAGCAGGAGCATCTAATGAATTTAAAATAAAATATTGGTGTCCTGTAAAAAGACAAAGACGCAGCAAATTAAATTTTGGAAAAAATTAAGTCCTAGACACAATAAAAGAAGATAATCGTGTTTGTCCAATTGGGCTACTGTTGTTTTTCCACAGAGCATTTACCTAACTTACCGCCTCCTGCCACTCAAAAGGGTTTTTCTGTTGTCCCCTTTTCTCTTTTCATTCTTTCATTCAATCTCTGTGTCGAGTTTTTTTTTTCTTTCCCACCCTTGATTCTCAGATGGTTGGATCTGATTTGCATGCATTTGCATAATGAAAGTCATTTGCATGCTCAGGGGCAGACTGTACCATGAGAACAGACATGAAAAGGTGTGTGTGTGCGTGTGTGTGTGTGTGTGTGTATACATGCATTCATGTGTGTGCATGGCTTGCATTTGTATGCTTGCGTGAACTAAACATGTGCGTTTTGATGGATAAACCGCGTTCTTAAATTTTTTTCCTCTTGCCCTCTGGTTTTTTCTCTTCCCCGTTTTCTGTGCAGGCTACCAACGCACCACCACCACTGAGGGAAAGCTGGCAAAGGGAGACTGAAAAACAGAGAGGAAGGAGGAGGAGGGGTTGCTGTTGATTCTGCCCTCCCTCTCTCTTCGCCCTCCTCTGCATCGCCTCCTCCCTCCTCCTCCTCCTCCTCCCTTCCTCCTCCGCTCCATCCTCAGCAGACTGCCCCTTTTTCCTGTACAGCGAGACGCAGCCCGCGCCACCATCTTAGAGCAACACTGGCATGAAATGGAAGTGGGAAGACCAGTCAGTGCAGGTAACACACCGAACCCGCTGCGCCCGCCATGCTGCATCTCCCCTCCGGCGCCACCCCGACCCTCCATCCTCTCCACCTCCACCCTCCCCGTGCCCTCGCTCCCCTCCTCCAGCGGCGCTGTAGCCTCCCGTTTAATCACCTCAGATATTTTTGTTAATTGCACGATTCACAAGATGCACCGACGGGTGGAGGGGAGGGCGAGTCGATGTGGGTGGAGCGTGTTTTGTATGTGTTCGCATTAAATCACTCTGCTCTCAATGCCTCTCTCAGGAGGCTTTCAGTGGGCATCTGTCCTCTGAAGCGCCATGTTTTCTTTTCCGTTTGGGAATTCTCATGCCATCCCCACATGCGTGCCCCGACATGGCGGCGGCTGCCATTTTGGAGATACGATGCGAGCCGAGCCTCCTGGACAACACAGAGTCACATCTATGAACTCTTTCTGGGATCTGTGCAGACATGAAACACTCTTTTTGAGTCATGTTTTTATTTCAGTCCATGGTAACATGATTTTTTTCAGTTTTAATTGTAAAAATCTCTTCTGTGTTTCTTCAACCGTTTCAATGGGGTCATAAGAAATGTGGAGGTGGGCACATCTGTCGAGTGGAAAGCGATGATATCAGTGAACCGCCATTCACATTCTCATACAGGGACGCTGCAACACACAACAAAACCAACACAAAACAGGAGAGAAACGCACAGAGAGAAATAATGGAGAGGAGCTGGTGAAGAAGGGAGGAAGCGGGACCTTGATGGGCAGAGTCTCAGTGCTGGCGAGCTTCTCTTTGTGCAAGCGGCCGATGTCAGAGGCCATTCGGTGCTCAGACAAGTTGAGTATTGTTCTCCCTGAGCGAGCTCGTTATGCTGCAGCATTATTCCAACCGGGGAGCTCCCAACTTTGAAAACCGCTTAAACCAAAACACCAATTAGCATCAGCTGGGCTTGATTAAGTAAGGCGGCCAGTAAACAATGCACGCCATTGTCCCCCGCAACAGAGAGACCTCCCTTTGTTTGTGTCTGCGGTGTGGAGGTCAGAGAGACAATGCTAATGCTAGCTTGCGGTAGGGTGCCAGTCCACACGGCTGCAGATAGCCCCCGCTGGGTCAAGGTGAGAGATGAAAAAGAGACTGTTGCTAAACACTGGAGAGCATCTCGTCATGGAGGGTCCAAGGTGACTTTACCGGTTTTTAAAAGACAGTAAAAGGACTAAAAGTCTAAATCTTTAAGGAAGTTTAAAAGAAAGTGTCTCCTAGAATTCAACACTGATTTCCAACATTTGAAATGATAGCAGCGCCAAATCAGGTCACGCCAAACTTTTTTCTGCATTTCAATTTTTTTGACGGCGAAGCCTTGAAAAAGCGAAGGCGTCGCTTGGCTTTCTCCGAGGAGTGCTGCGGTAACTGTGTCAAACCCAAAGTGCACTAATCACGGCCAGGCCTCCGTAAACAGGTGGTAGATTGAGCAAAGGGGGCCGGGGCCGTTCTCAATTTACTGTGTAAATTATGCAGAGCTCAAAACAATGCAAACAGTAGACAGTGGAGTGGCTGGCGTTGGCTAATGAGATGATGAGAAGCCTGGGAGGGCTGGGAGCTGGCTGAGGTGAGGGGGTGGGCACGGCCGGCAGCTTGCGTCTGGATCCATGTGTGTGTGTGTGTGTGTGTGTGTGTGTGTGAGGGTCTAGAGCAGCTTTGGCAGACACTGTCCCGTCTGCACAAACCCCATCATCAGCACCCCTCCTGCCCAGACTATGAGCTGTAGAGGGAGGGAGGGGGCGAGCAGGCAGCTGGGGCACCCTGCCCCCATTGCTCCTGCAAGAGCACCAGCCTTGGGAACCTCTGTGGCAGGGTCCCCCCCCCCCCAACACACAAAACTGGCACTGGGGCCTCCCAAAAGTCTGGCTGCAACCCCCCTATTACCACCATCTCCTCCTCCCTCCCCCTTGTCTCCCCAACCACCACCACCCCACCCACTCTAATGTGAGGCTGGGGGCCTGGGAAGGACTTCAAGTTCATGGCCAGACCTCCTATTGAGCTGACAGCCTGGCTGTTTGCTCAATTCGGCTCCCTATTCAGAGCAGTGCTGGAGGGGGGGGTGGGGTGGGGGGTGTTGAGAAAGAGCTGGATGATGGGGATGGAGTGGGGTGGGGGGGTGGAGGGGTTGTTGCTAGATGGGACACCGTAGCACTGTGATAGCTATTCATTCAGCAGGAATAGACAAGTAAAGAGTGAGAGTGAGAGTGAAGAGGGATGGGGGGGTGGATGGTGGAGGGACGGGGTGGGGGGGTGAGTCGGGATGCATAAATAAAAAGTGAGGAATCCAGGCTCAAAGTTTGCTTTGAGCGGTGTGCGCCTCTCTCACACTCTTTTAGACTCTTAATTACCGGCGCCTTCCACTTTTCTCTCTCCCTTTCTCCTAACTAC
>JAUZTA010000030.1:1123026-1133610 GCA_034780835.1 Ctenochaetus striatus | reverse complement strand
CACATGAAATAATGTTCCTGAGATGCTTTTCAAAGTTTGCTTTTTCAGTTTTAACCAAGAAATTTGGACACTTTTTGACCTCCAAATCAGTTCTTTGTGTTTTTTTAAACTCTGTGTTGCAGTTTAAGAGAATAACTGAGGGGGATGTGACACCTTACCGACAATAAGTCCTCCTAACAGGGCGATGCCGAGGGTGACAGCGAGGGAAATGGCCTGAAAGCCGGCCTGAGTAGACGCTGTGACTTTCCCACTGGCGATATCAGGGAACACATCTTCCATACTGAAACACACAGAGAGGGAAAACAGCAACAGGTCAACTTTAATAAAGTTATTTTTAGATGAAAACCCCTTAAAAAGCAAACGTCTGCAAACAGAGAGGGCCACTGCTGCAGAAGTGACAGGAGATGCTACATGTTTGCTTTGGTGAGGACTGACGTCAAACGTGCTGAAGGTCCATGTGTCTTCTCACTGCTCCTCTGCACGGTTTGCAATCAGCAGATCAACATGTTGTCAGTCTCAGTCGAGTGAACACACAGACTGACTGTCGTTCCTTGCTGACTTTGCAGTGAATAAGAGGATGCGGGAGCCTGAAGAGAAGCTGAGATCTGTCGGTGTGATGTTATCTGTGAGCGAACACAGCGGTGAAGCAGTGAAGCCCTCACACAGACTGAAAAATGTGGACATTCAGGACAAACGACTGCTGCTGTTTTTGTTTTTGGTCCCTCGGCTGAAAACAGTCAAGTTTCAGCTTGTTGGACTCATTGAAACATTTATCCTCTCAGTTAAACGCTGCAGGCTAATTTCACTAATGATCCTCATTTACAGGAACCAGGCGGCTGTCGTGGCACTGAGCCAAAGTTTTATTGATTTAAAGGAGAGATTTTATCAGCTGCTCTCTCTGACCGTGTTTTTTTTGGGTTTATGCCTCATGCATCAGGTGTTTGCTGCTACGACGGCACAAATGCAACGTTTACCCGTCTCCATAAACGTCTGCGGTCGCCACGGCAGCAGTCACCGCCCCAACAATGGCACCCAGGACGCCGGGCATGCCGTGCAGGTTGTGAACGCCGCAGGTGTCCTGGATCTTCAGTTTGTCCTCCAGGATGGGCTGAAGGAGGGAGAGGGAGGGACTTACAGTTAAATGCACAATCACATTCTTTAAACATGTGGAAATCAGTTCCTAAAACACTTATGAGATATTTATATCAGGCTGTGAGATTCAGACTGCATTAGATTTCATTACAGCAGTGATGAAGCATATGATCACATCTGCTCTCTCAGATCCATGAATATAAACAGGCTTTTCCTGTTTTCAGTACAGTGTCACGAGGCTTCACCTTCCTCAGCAGTTTGACAGCAGAAACGACTGAAAACTCTGACAGATTTTTTCACTGACTTGCAGAAAATGTATAAACTGACTCAATAATAAAATCCTTACTGAGAGGTACTTGAAGCCCAGGACGGAGATGATGCCGGCCAGGAAACCGACGATCATGGAGCCGAAAGGCGTCAGCATCATCTCACCGGCCGTTCCGGCTGCGACGCCACCGGCCAGAGCAGCATTCTGGATGTGAACCTGAAGAGGAGAGGAAGAAGCAAAACTTCACCTGCTTCAGTTTTTAATGAAGCTTGTTCAACCAAAAGGGAGGTTTAATGACAGTAACATTCACTTTAATCCAGAGATTCACTGCTCTGCATTGCATCTCTAACTGCTTCCATTATTTTGAGCCAAAACTGAGTGTTTTTGTGTCTGTTTTGGTTGCAGCAAAAGTGGAACAGTCGCATATTTTTAATTTTATCTTGTCTTAAAAAAAAAATCTAACGTGCAAGTTAAATTGAGAAACTTGTTTCAAATGAAGAGATTTTCTGACTCAAGCAGCAGGAAGCTTTAAAGGACGAGTGTGTTTGCAGCATGTTGCAGAGCAGAAAAGTGACTCTGTCGGCTGATTGGCTCGTCTCTGCCGTCGTCAGGTGTGCTCACTCGTTTGCACTGAATGTGACTCTGAGGTTCGATCTCTATCAGCGCAGGAATGTCTCATCTTGATTCCAGGTGATTAACTGCTGACAGCTGAGTGTGACGGCGCTGATACACTGTTCGACTCACATGAGCATCCATGTGACTTTAACACTGCTCACATTTTTCTGGGGGGGGAGGTGTGACACATTCATCAGCTTTTATCTTTTGAGTGACTCTGTCATGAGTTTTAAACTCAGATCCGCCCTGCTGACAAGAGTCCAAACTCTTACAAAAGCTCCTCAGTTCTTTCTCTTGATTCTTGGCTTCGCTCGAGCTTCTGTGTCAGCGAGATAATGGATGGATAATTTATTAAACCTGCTGTCAGATCGTTTTAAATTTCCCCTGTGACTCTGCTGGTTATGACTGCGAGCTAGAAGCCACTTTACTCTGCTCTGCAGCTGTGAGAGCTGCTGACGGCGTCTCGTCCTGATGATCTCACCATGTCCAGCTTGCCGTCGTGCGCGGTGAGGGAGGACATGGCGTAGGTCGACAGGGTGCAGGCCGCCAGGGAGTAGTAGGTGTTCATGGCCGTGCGGTGCTGGTCGTCTCCGTGGGCCGTGATGGCAGAGTTGAAGCTGGGCCAGAACATCCACAGGTAGATCGTACCTGAGAGGCACAACAGTGAGGAAACACACTGATTTACTGCCACTGATGAGGTTCAAGCAGCTGCCTCAGGAAATTCCACAAATGTTGTTTCAAATGGCAGCAACGTGCAACTTTTAGCAGAATGCAACGCTCATGTTTACCAGCAGGTTTGAGTTTATGCATGTAAGAAAACCAAAAGGATGATGGAAGAACTAATGTTTAGAAGTCCAGCTGTGTCTGAAGGAAGAACATGCTGCTGTTCAGGAAGCAAACTTGAGTCTCATGTAGGTTTAGAAGGTAAAATCAGACACTTATTTGCTGCAGCCTCAGTGTTTTTTAGTGCTTTTTGCATTGATTTTTGCATCAAAGTTTGTTCAAATTATTGTTTTGCAACTCAGAAGACAAAACCAACGAGTCCAAGTAAAGTTTGACTCATGATTATTACTCATTACATCTGTTTTTGGTGCTTAAATGAAGGTGTTCTAATGTGGAAGTATCAGATAGTGATCAATCATGCAGCTCAGTCACCTGAGTGCTGAATGTGTTGGCGTCTGTAAATTTCTTGTTTTGCTTTGTGATGTTAAGTTGTTGCATCTCAGTTTGAACAAAATGGTGCTGAAGCCTTGTGAGTAAAGTGTGCAGATCTTTGTCTGATTCTGGCTTAAGGATCAATTAAAGTCATGAGTTGTTCATGTCAAAGTCGAGTCGTTGTTATTTTTTAACGTTGTAAATTTGAGTGTAAAATCGGTGTCAGGAAAAGTTTTTTCATCTGACTGTGAAGCTCGAGTGTGTTTACCGATCATAGCGAACAGGTCGGAGTGATACACCGAGCTGTTCCTGTGTTTGCTCTTGTCCAGGTTCGGTCGGTACAGGATCCTGGCCACCATGAGGCCAAAGTAGGCTCCAAATGTGTGGATGGTCATGGAGCCTCCAGCATCTTTGGCCTGAAACAACATGAACCCCATTTGTCTTATTTGACTGCAACTCATTTTCCAGAAATCAGATAAAACAAGTCTTTTTTTCTCTGAGCTGCTGCAGTTGGTCTGTTTTCGTAACTCACCCCGAGAAGAGACAGCAGGATGAACTCATTGACGGCAAACAGTGTGACCTCAAACATGGCCATGATGAGCAGCTGAACGGGGCTGGTTTTACCCAGAACGGCTCCAAACGAGATGAGCACCGAGCCGGTGCAGAAATCAGCATTGATCATACTGAGAGAAACAGTTCAAGTACAAGAGATTACTGCAGTAGTTTGTGCAGAGCAGAAGCTCTAGAATCAAACAGTTTTTGGTTTTTGCATGTTAAACATTGTTTGTGTTTGTGAATTCATGCATGCACAGTATGTTGAGCACTTACCTCTCCACCCCGATGTGGATCTTGCCTCCATGCAAACCATGAAAGAAGCCCTGCATCAGCGTCGCCCATTGCAGGGCGAAGGCTGCGATCAGGAAGTTGAAGCCCACACTGCTGAAGCCGTAACGCTGCAGGAAGGTCATGAGGAAACCGAAACCAATGAAGATCATCACGTGCACATCCTGGAAACCTGTGCAAAGTAAAAAACACAAGCTAAGACAAATTACACATGAAAAGCTGGCTTTAAAGTTGTTCGATTTCTAAGTAATGCATAGAAACAAAACCACACTCTTAATATTGTGAATGATTTAAAAAAGTCTTCAACCAGTTTAAAGTGGAGTTCCACAAGGCTCAGTTCTGGGTCCCTTCAGATTTTTGTCTTTTCACGTTGAAACATTTTAAGCACAGTCCCGATTTCCTATTCTATGCAGATGACACTCAACTGTCTTTAAGTGACATATGATCTGAGACAAATAGTTTTTTTCTTAGAAAAGGCATCTGAAACACCAACTTGGGGATAAACTTAAATTTGGAGCCACAAAATTATCACTCACTCTAAAGTCTGATTGCTTTCTCGATTAATCAATTTTAATATAAAAAAGTCATATAAATTGTGAAAACTGGTCATTTAAATTTTGTAAATACCAAGTTTTTAAATTGCTGCTCTGTGCAACCAAAAAGCCCAAAGATACTGAGCTCAAATGATTTGAACTAAAGTAACAAAGCAGAGGATTCTTGGGAGCCTGATTCAGAGATCATTTTTTGGCGTTTTTGGTTAAAATATTAGTTAGTTGATTATTCATCGTCAAAAGTTGTGGCATCAACTAATTGAATAATATGCTAATCTTCACACTGTTAACCAACTCATAATGTTCCAGTTACACATAAAACTTAAAGAGTTCAATCAAAATCTTCTTAAGGTTTTTAACTGATATAATTTATAGTTACAACGATGAACGAACCTTTTCAGTTTCCTTCCTCTCTGTTTTCTTTTTTAACTCAAAGATGAAGATTTATTTTGAAAGAATCATTAGACATGAAACAGAAATGCTCGACTTGTTGGACGACATTAAATGTTTCTTGGAAAGCCTGTGGATGTTGCCAAGAGCACTTTAGTGAAGATTCCAATCATTTAGATCAACCTCATATCTGCTCCTGAACAAAAACACCAAAACGCTGCCAACAGCGAGTCAAACGAGGCCTTTGTCATTGAAAACAGCCAGTGAATGAGCACAGTTACATAAGCTTTGGTTAAAGAAGAGGACTCTAGGTTGGGCTGTCACTCAGGTCTGCACACTGAGAGTCTGGAAACTGTTCAGGAGCTCAACACCTTAAAATTTATCACATGACTTTATATGACCCAAACACAGCTGGTCCACTGTGTAGAGAACTTGCTCCTCTATTAGAAAAACTACAGTAAAATGATGATGAAGCGTCGACCTGCAGCCTGACGTGTTTCCTTCCACCCTCACTGTCTCTGTTCACACAGTTTGTGCTTCCCCACTCTGCTTATTTGTCCCAAAGTACCACACACAATATTGCACTGTGCCGTGGCTGCTGTCGCCATGGCGACCGTCCTTTGGCATGGCCGGACGGAGGTGTTGCCAGCGTCCCCAATGGCCTTTTGGCCCAGATACACAATCAAAGCAGTGACAGGATCTGCTGGGAAGAGTTGGTGTCTCACTGTCTTTGGACTTTCTTTCAATTTGAGCTTTTTCAAGCTAAAAATTCCACAGAATGACAGAAATTGATGGTAAATTGTAAATTCACACAGGTTTTAGTCCCACATGATGGCAGTGAACTAACCACCACACAGGCTGCTGACCTGAATGTCAGGGACACTTCAGGGTTCAGTGTCTCAAAGACACTTTGATGTTTTTTGTTTTTTCTTTGTTAAGCCGCTTTGACCTCGACCTACTAGTCAAAGTTCAGTCCACAAACATGTCAACAGGAAGGTTTCTCTGCTGTCGGGACCAAACCTGTGACCCCTCAGACAACCACAGTCAGCCTCCTCTCAGCTGATCTGCTGCACAACAGTCAGACTTGTAGCATATTTCTCAGCCGACAAAGCGTCCTAATCTCACAGAAACATAAAGAACTGATCAAACACGAGTAAGACCACCAACACGCAGTGAACTTACACGCTGCAGATTATTCAGGTGTGTTTACCTGCTCTAACCTGCCCTGTGGACGACCTGTGGAGTGTGAGGTCGTCTGCTTATCATGGTGCATTTTTTCAGATCTAATGATGAGGATGGAGGTTATTTACACACAGCACTGAAACATGAAGGTGAACTTCTGTTTCAGCTCCTGCGACAGTGAAGCTGTCAGGTTAAAGATTATCTGGAGCCATTAAAGCTAATGGACCTTAAACTCTCCTCTTTTAGTGTTCTGACCTCAGACAGTTTGCAGGTTCTGTGGTTTGAAACTGTGCAATCGATTTAACTTTGAGTGTGTTTTTTATCTTTTCGGGAATTTAATGACTTTTGTGTTTCCTGTCTTCAATAAACCAATATTGTTGTTTTTGTTTTTGTAAGCTATGACCATGGTCTTTTTATCATTTTGGCCAAATAGTTTTAGTTGTGTTAATGAAGCCTGACATTACTACGGCTAAATGAAACCTGATTAAAACGATCAATTGAGTTTGTTAATAACAATCAGATAAACAGCCCTTTTTCTTTGTTAATCTGAATAAATTTAGTTTTTCTCTAAAGGTAATTTCATTAACTCGTAGCGGTCAGACATGCTAACAGCTCTGTATTGCTAAAAGCTAACATGCTAATGTTTAGCGGGTGCATCGTTTGCCATGTTAACTATCAAGTTTAATTTACTGATTTGCATTAAATGCATGAAGCTGAGGCTGATAGATGAGTCATTAATGTTGAAGCTGTTTGGTCATGTACACGGATTTCTGTGCAAAACTTCACAACAATCCATCCAGAGTTGTTGAGTTTGGAGTGAAATCCAGAATAACTGACCCACAGACCGACTGACCCTGCGGACCTTTGAGCCGAACTGTTTGCACAACTAAAAACACTTCAGAAGAAGAGTGATGTGTGTTTTTAACATCTCTGTCTGTTTGCAGGCCTGAGGATGTTTTCACAGAGTCACGCCACCTTCTGCATTAATCACCCAACAAAGCAAATATTTAAAGTGTTTGAACTTGGAGCTTAAACGCTGCTGTTCTTCTTTCCTGTGACAGTCGCATGATCTCTCACACAGGCCAGCCTGCAAAACCCTGCAGGTTCGTTCAGCCACAGGTGAGAAGCTGCACCTTCAGGTGAGCAGTTCAGTCAATGACAGAAGGACGGTGTGGACAGAATTACAACGAGCCGCCTGCAGGAGGAAAGTTACCTGTCAGAGTTTAAAGAGCTTCATGTCAAAGGACAGAACTCTTCACTCTGCATTCCCATCATTCTTTGCTCTGCACTGAAACACGACCTCACACACCTGAGAGAGAGAGAGGCCCAGGTAAACCTCTGAAAGTGTTTGGCTTGTTAAGACGCGCCGGCCTGCTGTCAGTCATGTTACTTAAGGCTGAGCTCTTAAGGTGGAACTTTAAGGGAATGAGTGAGAGTAAAAGATGAAATGTAAAGTTTCAAACCTGTCTAATAAAAGTTATGTTAGTTTATGCAACTAATTTGCCACAACAAACACATTTTTAGGATAATTTATAACTGTAGAAATACTTTATACTCCTGGACAGAATGTGCAACAGTCAGTGCAAACAAACAGCTCGAAGCTTCCGTGCAGTTGGTGTCAATGGACAGAAAATGTGCTTTATGAAGCAGTAACGAGCAGTTTGCAGCCTGTAATCAGCTGTTTCTGCTCCAGCCTGTGAAGGAAAGAAAAGCTTTTATTCTACACCATCAATCCACATAAATCAGGAAATTAGCGATCAGTGGATCGGCCTCCATGTGACGGCAGCCGAGTGGAAGACATCTCTAGAAAATGTTCGCTCAGGAAGAATGAGACTCGTCCAATTAGGGAACCGCAGAGCTCAGCAGCTTTTCATCGCTTCGCACAGAAAACAACACTTTCCCAATGAGAGAACAGTGTTTGTGGTTTCACAAAAACCCAAATATACTGAACATGTAACATGCAGGGATGAAATACTTACTGATGTGTGAAAACCACTGAGAGAGCATGTAAGAGAGGGAAGAGTTCTGGTGTTAGAGGAACGTTAAGCATCGTTAGAAAGAGTTTATGATGTGCAGAAGCTCCAGGAAAACGTTACAACGCCTTAAATTCACAACTTGAGCATTGAAACCACAACTGTTCATCACTGCACGTGAACATGCATGAAGCTCAACGACTGTTCAGACTTTTGTCATCAGTGGTTTTGACAGAAATTCATTATAAGACTTTTCTTGTTATTTTTTACGCTGCAGCCTGAAAGAATTCTGCATTTTGCACACGTAACCACACAAATTCAAATTATTTACTAGTTTTTCATTTAGTTTTAATGACAAAAAATGTTTGATTATGTCTTAATTGTGTTCTTGTTTTGGATATTCACTGCATGTCCTAAAGAAGAACTTTGAAGCAGAACATTATCTTGATTATTTTGAGTGTCTTTTCTTTTAATTAGCATGCACTCAATTGTTAAACAAATACAGATGTAAAACATTAAATGCCTTCTCAAGTGTTTTAACAGGGAAATGCAACCTAATAATTCTCTCAACTCTTGTCTGCAGAATGTTTTAAACCAAAATTTGCAACATTTTTGATAAATGACTTATAAAAAGCTTCAATTCTATGAAGGTTTTCAGTGTTAAGCATGAGAGATGTACAGACTTTTTCCACTTGTTCTGCAGAAACCTTCCCTGAAGCTTCATCTGAACGGATCACAGACTGGAAATCACAGCCTGTTGACCCCTGAGCCTCAGTGACCTCTGACCCCTCAGACCTGCACAGCACACTCACTTGGGTATCGGAAGTAGAAGTCGTTCTCGTAGTCGCTGTGGTTGTGTTTGTGCCACAACCTGGCATCTGTCTCGTGGTCGTACTGCACCAGCGTGCCGAAGAGGATGATGAGGATGATCTCCAGGATGAGGCAGGTGACCGGCAGCTTCAGCCGCATGTTGGTGGCCACGTCCGTCATGTTTTCCCTCCCGGTGAGACAAGGAGACGAGGTGAAGCTTCTTCTTGGAGTTCAGGGATGAAAAGGATTAAAGATCCAGCACAAAGTGTGAGACACACTCTGTCTCTCTCACACACACTCCGGGGTGTCCTCTGTGCAGAGACAGCAGGCTGCTGTGTGTGTGTGGGTGTGTTTATGTGTGTGTGTGAGAGAGAGTGTGAGTGTGTGTGAAGAAGAGGAAGAAGAAGAGGAAGAAGAAGAAGAAGAAGCCCGCAGACAGACGCAGGAGTTGGTCTTTCATGTGTGTTTTTGTTCTGCTGGATCTGCCCCCACCATGAATAATGCAGATTCACTTTAAGCCCCGCCCCCAAAGTTACTGTACTTTTTAAGGTGGTCTGAAGTATCTGAGCTCACCTAGTGAGTCAGTAATAACTAATGATCCTTTACTCTGCGACAGGAACTCTGTTCCGATTTCAGCCAGCAGCTTCATTTCTGCTGAGAAACTTCCACTGTCGACCTTCTCATTGATCACTGAGCACTTTCACATTTTCAGGCCCAAAATAATCCAGTTTTTGCCTTTAATTTGAAAAAGATTAAATTTTCCTGTTTAGTTGTAAAAATGGCTGGTTGCATACTCCAACTCTCACATGCAGCTGCGCACACTTAAAGCAGGTGTGTTTGTCACTTTGACCAGGTGGATCATCAACAGGTGAGAGGTCACATGTCACAAAGCTGCAGTAAAAATCAGTGTAGACACGCTGTAAATGTCCAAAGGCTGCTCCATTAACCCAAATAATATCCCCGTTTCCTACATATATTTGGAAAAACCCAGCTTATAAAAGGCATAAAGCCTCGTTCAGATTAGCAGATCGATTGTTTGTGTGACTCTCAGTTTGGAAAATCAGTGAACGTGTTGATAAAGTCTGTCTGTCAGCAGTTGTTCTGTCCATCGAACAGGATCGTTGATGTTTGGAATAATTTTCTTTCTGCTCTTCTGTTTGCAGGAAACTCATGTTGATTCTTGCTCGACACTTTCTGCATGTTTTTAAAAATACAAGAGCAGCGGTGAGTTTGCAGCGTTTGCACGGTTAACTGACCAGAACAACCAGCCAGTTTCTGCAGCTTTTTAATTTAATCTTAAGAAAACAGACTGCATTCTTGAAACACATATTTATACAATCGTTTTTTGTTTAATGCGTCATTCTGAGATAACTATACATTGTTAATGCACAGACGGCAGGTTGGTAGGTTTGTGTGTCTCCTCCTCTTCCTGCTGTGGTTCGATCGCAGGTGTCACTCACACTTTTATCTGCTTCCTCCATCAGCAGAGACGGATTTTTCTTCAGAAAGGTGAAGGAGGAGGCAGGAATGTTGTTATGATTTCAAGGAATTTTAACTATTATCACTGAAGACCGCAGGCGTCAGAGAGCGGCCTTGAACTCTGCAGCGACGGGAGAGGAGCTTCAGTCAGACGGGCCACCTGTCACCAGGTGAGTCCAAAGTGGCCGAGATGAGTGACTTGATCAGAATCTTCTACAATTCTACA
>JAUZTA010000030.1:1056092-1066144 GCA_034780835.1 Ctenochaetus striatus | reverse complement strand
ATTTTAAAGAATATACAAATTTTTTATAAAAATCCACCTGGTAGAAAAGTGCTGTGACAAATAATTCAGTAAATTCTTAAGTGCAGTATCAGTTTGCCTATATTAAAATGACTTAAAAAATTACATTCTGCTTTACAACCTTAAGCAAAATGCAAAATAAAACCATGAATTACACCTTTTTATCTGAATAATAATCATAATTTTTGCTCATATAAATAAAATTGAGAGAGTTTATGAAAAGCTGTCAGTTATTAGATTTTTATGCTTTTTTTTAAAAAAAAAAAAACCTGTGTATGTGTTCTTGGGGCTGGTTTATTTCTTGGAGAAAATTAGTTAAAACACAAAAACGTAACAGATGAAACAAAATATGAGTCTCCCTTTGATGACATAAACCCTAAAGTGTCATGATGCATGCAGGTTGTTTTCACCGTTTTGTTGATTTCCAAGGTGTGCTCACAGTCTTGGTCAAACCCTATTTCAGGGTTGCAGCAGGAATAATAACGGGTGCTCTCCATCACCTTTGAGTCACAGCTCACAAACCCCAAAGCACCTAAATAAGAGGAAGAAATATGAAAGTGTTATGAGCGAAGAACCCCTGCTTTCATTTTAACCATCTCTTAGTTTCAAACCTTCATGGTCTAAAAATCTGCTTTTCTCATTTACACACATTTATTATTTCAACAGCTTTATTATAGTGCCCAGAATGAAGGAGAGATTAACTACTTTCATGAACTAGGAACAAAAATCCAGTAAACATGCAAGAAAAAGCATGTTAATTACATGTAAATATCAGTGGGGAACTCGGCTTGTTCGTGCTCTCTTTCGTCTTTTTAATCAGAAGTGTCTCATATCTGTCATTTGTCATTCTGACATTATTCGTAGTGGGGATTTCCTCCAGGGTTTGTTATCAGTGTTATTACTTCTCTGGAAATCCCAGCGGGCCTGGCAGGGAAAGCACAGGGAAACCCCACAGAATTCAACTGCGCTCATAAAGTTTTACTGTAAAATTACTTTTCAGACTTTTCACGTCCGAACTAACATTTTATTTAATGGTTACAACTGTTAGTTCGAGGCGTGCGAAATACAAAAAGCCTATTATACGCTATTAATCATGTATTAGATAAATAGTTATGTATATTGCATCAAATAAAAATGACGCAGCAACTTTTTAAGCTAACATTAACGTTGATGCTAATGTAAAACTGTTACAGGATAAAAGCTAACGCAAACAAAACAAACACGATACTTCCGTCGTTAGCTGGCACACGTTTATTTGTTTTATAATTTTACACTATAAAGACACTGATCCGCTCTCTCTAAAAGAAGCGATGCATGTTGTTAGCATGTGAGTTTCGGTTTGATTTTAAAGTCAAGGGTCCATCAAAGTCAACATTGTTAACAAGCGTTACTCACCGAAAACCATAAGTGTGCAGAAAAAGAGGCATTTGCACTGAGAGTTTCTTGCCATGATGAGAACTTTTTTTTTGGAATGATGAAAATTAACGTTAGGTTTGACGGAACGGCTGCGGCTGAAGACCCTCCGCTGTCAGGCTTATGGCATCTTCTAGATGGATCATCAATAAGGTCGCGTGAGCGGAGCCGCGCGGGAGAGGGGGGCGGGGCCGGGGGGGGGGCGGGGGTTATGAAGTCAGTTTCCGCAATCTGAATATCTGAATATAAAGACACCATCCCGCTGCTGTCTGCACCAGAGTCTGTGAACCCGCAGTCTGCAAACACAACCATGCTCTCTGTTTACCGGAACTTTGCCCTCGTGTCGGCGCTCTGTGAGTATAAGAACCTGCTCACTTTGATAAAACTCAGGATGATCTAACGTTACTCACTGCTCATGCTTTTGTAAACACAGTCTGTCTGTATACCTCATGCATTTGCATATTGACTCCATAAACTCGTGCGCAGGGTTTTGTATCAGAGGTTTACATGCATTTATAAAGCTAACTCGTGTTTTTCCGTGACTCCTCAGGTGCGCTCGGTGCTCTCTGCGCGGCCGTCACGGAGGACACGGCCGAGGTCATAGCGTCTCTGGGGGCGGATGTTAGTCTTCCGTGCACGGCGGAGCCCAAGTCTGGAGTCCAGTACAGAGCTGTGAGATGGTACAAGGTACGAACAAGACCCGTATTTCAGAGCACACTGTATCACTGACAGCAACCGACATGTCAGTTTCTCATTGGCTGTTTTGATTCAAACTGAGGCTGCTTCACTTTCGATTTCTCCCACTTCAACACTTCAAGTAGTGCTGATATTACCAGCCGTTGCCAAATGTACTTGAAATATCAAAAGTAAAAGTACTCACTGTACAGAACGAAATTATTGTCCATGTTAATGTTTTAGTTCTTACATTTTTAGACAGTTTTAGATACTTTGCACACAACTGGGTGGAATATTATTACTAATAGTGCTGCATCATATATAATAAACGATGATGATATGTTTTGTAATGAAAAAAGTAACTAGTAACTACAGCTGAATGTACAGATGAATGTAGTGGATTAAAAAGAATAATATTTCCCTTTGTAATACAGTAGTGAAGATAATGGATGTAGTCAAGTAAAGCAAGTAAAGTCCAATAAGACTGTGTTTGAGTGCAGCACTAAAGTAAAATACTTGGTTACTTTTCACCTCTGTACTGATAGTAATAGATGAAGTATTAAGATCCTTTTCTAAGTTATGAGTAAAACAGAGCAAATATACAGTTATAAGTAAAGGGCAAGCATTGGGAGTTATAGTATCAACAAAAAATACATACAAATAACAGTACAGTAAAACTATCTTATCTTGAAGCAGTAGTAATAATATAGTAATAGTTAAAGTAATGATGTAGTGGCAGAAGCAGGAATATTGATGTGTTGTTCAATAAAAGGTGTTCATGTCTTTGTGGTTGGGTTGAATCTCACTCTGTACTGATGATGTCACAGGTCGGAGAGCCTCCGGCGCCTCGTCTCAGCGGCCTTTTGACCAGAGACCTTCCCAACGGCACCACGCGCTGGTACACCGGCCTGGAGCGAGAGGTGGAGCTGCTGGAGGAGAGCCGCGACATCCTCCTGCCCAACGTGACGTGCAGTGATGGCGGCGTGTACTCCTGTCAGCTGTCAGCACCTGTGGGAGAGCAGAACCGGGAGGGGGAGGTCCTCCTCGTCCTGACAGGTACCAGTCATTGGGGTCACTGGGTTTGTCTCGTGCTCACAGATCTGAGATTTTCCAAACTATCCCAGTTCTCTGAAGGGAAACAAACTTTGAGTCAATGCAAGATTAAAGAACACCTGATGCATTATGGGCTTTTAAGTTTAAACCAGGGAACTTCCAGACTCAGTGAACCATCATAATTAAAGCATTCATTGTAAGACAGGGATCTTGTGCTCCAGGGACGGAGTCTGGGTGTGATACTGTGAATCATCAGTGAAACATTCCCACCAAAGCCACTTCAGATAAAGAAGAATTAGTGTTTATCCCCTTAGAAGGAAAAGGTCTGCAGCTTTAACTTTGAGCTGATGGTGGCATAAAATGAAAGGTGGGAGGATTGTGAAAGTTATTAGATTACATCCTAAGAAGAAAATGAATGTCTGAACCAAACCTCATTAAATTCATCCTGTTGTTGTCAAAGTGTTTCTCTCAGAGCAGGAAACTTTGGTGACAACTGAGGGAAAGTCTGGGATCAATAAACTTGTTAGGATGCATCGTCTGGGCTCCATGTTTTGTGATATCTGCAAAAGAGTCGCATTTAAGATATTAATACTGAGCACATTTTGTGATTCAAGGGTTTATGCCTGTTAAATCGAACAGAATGGACTGTTAAAATCTGCCTTTAATGATCAGTCTTTGCTAAGAAAACCAGCATTTTAGAACTGCGAAAAACAGTTGCAGCTGTCAAGAAATTGGGAAATTTAAAGAAATCTTACCCAGCAAAACAACTCTTTGAATAAATACAAAGCAAAATGTTGTCCAGGCATTTTCTTTAAATGTACAGCATATAATTAAAGGAGATCTGGGAGCAAAGAGAAGGCTGATCGGGCTGAATTCTATTACAAAACTCCTTCTACCGACCAAGGCCTTTAAAAAAGTACAAGGACTACAAAGCTCACTCAAGCTGAATTCAAGCTGAACATCCTAAATAAGATGCGAACAGCCATCATGTGACATCATGAGTGTGTGACCAAGTTCATGCCAGTTCAAACTGGAGTAACTTTCATTTCTGTTTTCATTTCCAGATTGTCCCGACAGCTCCACAGAAAGTCTGATGAGAGATACCTATGGGGTTCTTATTCCCACAGCAGTGCTGATGTTTGCGCTTGTAATATTCCTGATGAGCTATGTAAGTCAAAGAAAGTGCTTACACACACACACACACACTTGAGAAAAAATGTCAATGGTTTCATGTAACGAAGCCTGTTTACATGAATTCTTCAGTTTACTGTTTGCTGTTACTCTGCTGCACTTTCTCTTCTGTTCCTCATCTAATTGTGTTTGTCTCCGTCTCCACCACAGGTGAGCTTAAGGAATATCATCAGAGACAGAAACAAGATGACAAAGCCAGAAACTTGTTTAAATGCGCCGCTGAAGCCACTCAAACAGGAGGACTTAAAAATGATTTATACACTGGGTCCAAAACAAGCAGCCAAAATGAAGCATTTCCTCGTTTAAAGATGAAAACTTGTGCTGAAACTTCCAACCATCGGAGGACACCAGCTGACCAGGAGGCCTCCAAAACATCAAAAATCCACAAAAAAGCTTCTTTAAAACCTTTTCCTTGTCCTCAATTCAAAATCTTCATAGAAATCAGATGCAGTCTGGACACCAAGTCAAGTCAAATCAAGTTTATGTGCATGTCCACCTTCACCTGAAGGCCAACCCATCCATGGACAGCTCTAAATCACATTCAATCCTTTAAAATAATGCCCCTAAGATTTAAAGTTCAGCTGAGGACAAGGACTGAGTCTTGGAAAAATCTTCTGAAGCTACAACAGATGTGGACACAGAGCGAGATGTTCCTCCCTGGAGAGCCAGAAGGAACAGAGTCCAGCACAGATGCCGAGTTGGATTGAGAGTAACTCCCATCCAATCAGACACGTTGGTAATGGCTCAGGAGGTAAACAGGTTCAGACAGGTTAGTGGGTTGATTCCCGGTTCCTCCTGTTTTCATTTGAACAGCAACTTAAAAAACACATCGGTCCCTGTCCTGAACCTTAGGGATGCTCTTTTTTATTATTTCATTCAATCTGAGATTAAGTGAGATCAATGAAAAGGGAAAAGGGGGAGCAACTAAAATCAGATGAGACGAGTGTGTGCAGGTATCATTTTTACGAGGTAACAAGTATCTTTAAAAACTACAGGGAGAGGAGTTCAAAAACTCTGCTTCTCGTGAGCTTCTACAGACTTTTGTTTCCCATTTGTTTCATCAAGCTGCGGTTTTGGAGTCTGTTAGCTGTTCACTTTATTAAGTTCTCAATGATGTACTTCTAAATATGACTGTGTTGTTGTTGTTAAAAAGACTGTTACAGGGTTTATTCTACAGTGACGCAGCTGTTGGTAGTAAAACTGCTGTTGGGGAAAATTCACCCTCAGAAATCTTTGTGTGAGGCTTTAAGTCAGGTGATCACTTGAATAAGAGTAAATACAGGGAGGAGCTCATGGTGGATTACTGAGTCAAAAACAGGAGCTTCACCCTGCAGACCAGGTTTCCCATCATGAGATGGAGAGCAAATATTGACTTTACTATTTTTAGACTAATTCAACTTATTACTTTCGATTTTTGAACTATTATTTTTAGTTTTTGGTTGGGGTTCACAGAGCTGTGAGAAAAAAGTTCTTGGTAAGTTTTATGGATGTTTTCTGGATTAAAGAAGACCTCTTCACTACATAAACATGAAATTGTCTCAGAAAATCTTTTTGAGCAGAAAACTTTGAAGGCAAATGTCTCCTATGTGCTGTTATTCTTTGGTCTCAGACTTTCTATAGCAGTGCTCTTAAATAATGTGTTTATTACAGTATGTTTGTGAAAAATCACATAAGTGGTGAAAACAACATTTAGAATCTAAGAAATAAAAAGTGGTGCAGTGGCAAATAAGACATGAATGGTATGTAACATAAGAGTTAATACTTTGGTGAGCAGGTAAGCTTACACTGGATTTTTGTCTGTTTAATGTTAGTGGCTGAAAAACAGCTTTGGATGGTGGATTTGAAGCACGTGGGTTGCCCTTTCAATACAAGAAGTGAAAACAGTGACGCCTCTGCTGTGATATTTAAAGACATTGTCTGACCTTTATTTTGACGCATGGGGAAACCCCACAGGCGGCGTCATCATCACTGTCTAGACTATTTTTATGTAGCATTTGTTTGAATTTTATGATCCTACTAAAATAAGTGGCATTTTTTCTTGTGTTGAAACAGAGTTTAAAAAAAAAAGCAGATGTCTGTTTTTATGTCATTTGTCTTGTTGCTTGTTTGGATTAGAAACTTTTAATTTTTTGTTTGTTTTATTTTGTTTTATTGCACTTTGTCAGCAATCACACTGTGAATAATGCAAAAGGCAGGAAGATGCTGAGGAGATGGAAGACAGTTTACTTCTGATCTTTTTAGAAAAATGACTAAAAAGTTTCTTTGCATTCATTTCTATTGATTTCAAGATTTATAGTGAGGCTTCACAGCTACTAATGGTTCTTGTTTTCATAAGGTTGAGTGTCATTTTATTTAATCTGTAAGTCAATAAAGTTTTTCTGTCAGAAATATATCTCGCTTGTCCTCTCATTTTAAAACTAATCTTTCAAACTAAGTTGAAGAAAATACTACTGAAACTGAATTTCCCTGATGTTATGATGCATTTATTCACGTAAGAGGTCTCGTGTTTTTGCCCTCAGAAGGTCGAATGTCACGAGCAATCAGCTGGTTTTTCCTTCCTGTTTTTGGATACGTTTGGTTGGTTAATATATTTGGAACAGCGTGACGAGTTTCATGTGAAAAAACAGCAAAGCTTTCAGTTCCTGCTGTTCAGTTGTCTGTTTACTACCAGTAGTATTTTATCACCTGATCAAGGGGTGATCAGGTGATAAAATACTTTGACAGACTTGACATTACAAACACTGATGCAGAAGAAGAGATCAGCAGCCAAAGACTGTTTTCCTAAATATGAAGGAGCAAACTTGACAAACTTTCACTTGCATTCATGCATATGAGGCTCACCTGTGTTCGTGTTCAGGTGTATAGCTCAATAACAACAGGTTAGAGTCATTGTTGATTGGTATGATCAAGGTTGGTATGAAAAGGGAAGAGGAAACAATGTGAGCACTTTCCCACAGAAATGATGTTTGACAGGGGAACCCCATCCGAGGCATTGCTAAGAGAAATTGCAATGCAGAAATTTATTTTAAGTCAGAACTTTATTCTGAAAACTGACAAAAATTAGAAAAGAGAAGCAAATAGGACATTTCTTTTCAAAAACATTAAGACGATGGTAGAGATAATTTGCACCTGATGACTTTGATGATGAGAAAATTAGTTCCTTGTTAAGGTTGAATTGTCTTTTCTGTCAGTTTCATGTCTGCAGTGAAGATTTAAGCTAACATTTGTGAAACTGGAGTTTGATGCTTTAAAAGTCTTTAAGATTATTTCTTTGTCTGTTTGAAGCTGAAGTTTGTCTCTCCATGTCTTTCATAGAACAGACTTTACTAATGGAATGTTTGAACAAACTGAAGGTTTCCACCCGGACAAACAAACATTCAGGGTCTCAGAAAAAGCTAATGGAGAAAATGTGAAACTAACATTAAGAAGAAATGAGGCAGTTTTTCTCCTGAAGCAGCACAAAGTTCGGTGTTCATGTTCAGAGCAGACAAGTGTTTGTCAGTAAGTTTCTGTCCTTCAGATTTTCATCACTGAAACAGCTTCGTAACAGAGAAATAATCACAGTTTTCTGTCACTTTCTGCTTTTTACAATCAGCTGTTCGTTTGTGCACTTGGTCAATGCAGAGGATTAGAAAAATAGTCAGAATTAATTTGGTCAGATTTGACTGTAAAGAAGTTTTGTTGAGTCCTGACACACATGAGACAAAAGACTGTGAACTTCAAGGTCATTTCATTTACTGTGATGTTGGTTTTCATGAAGATGAAACTTAATGGAACGAGAGGCCACGGTGCGTTCACTGACCCAGGTTAATGTTACAACAGTGATAACTATTTAACTGTTGTCTGTGAGTGTCTGGCTCCCCCTACTGTTTCTTATTTTAACCAGAAGACAATCTACATTGAATTAAATGTCTGCATGTTTTACTTTTACGACATACAGAACAGAAGATGTCAAGATACTGCAGTACTACTGCTTATGAAACACTGTTAGCACTCTGTGGCACGTACTTGGACTAATCCAGTGAAGACAAAGAACAACCAACATCCAAACACATCGACACAAACATTCAACACACATTTAGAGCTCAGACAAGTTTTTATGCAGAGAGATACCAGTTCAACAAACATCATCATGAGCAGTGACACAGATGCAGGAAGTAGCGCCCCCTACTGGCCCTCACACATTTACAAAACAACACATGAGAGGATGTAAAAGTCCTGCCCATAATATTTGATAGACGGCTGATCTGAGAGCAGTGAAGAAAGATATATATACGATCATCTAAATGTCAGAAATAAATTGTAAAATGTTACAGGAAAATTACAGAAACCAAGTAAGACATATAAATTCATCAAACAGCAATGTTTTAAAGATATCTAATGTTAAAAAAAATAAAAAGATCACAATCTTAAGGTTACTACATAAATTCGATTTACTGCTCATATCAAAAATTGCCCTTGTAAAATTGCACAATGTAAAGGTAATATTTTCATGTGTGTGGTTTTATTCTCGTTTGTTTGATATGAAGTTAATGTAAATAGTTTTCAGGAACAAGACCACGCCTCTCTCTCCCTCACTAATTAACACACCTGGGCTGCTGTTTGAACCACCTGTGTGTCTTTAACTCAATCACCTGTGCCGTCCTATATAGGTGAGTCTAACCCTTTTTCTCTTGTTCATCTCAAACTTTCATGAAATCTGAGCTGTGCAAAAAAAAAGCTACAGTTTGTATTTTAGATTATCAAATCCTTTGCTAATTAATTCTCACTGTTTGTCTTTTTGTAGCTTTAAAACTGAAAACAAAACATCACTCTGTCATCATTCTGAAAATAGTGAAACTCAGCTTTAAAAAACTGACATCTTACTTCCCATCAAATTGCTCTTGTGTCACTGTAGCCATGGATTAACACTTAAAATTTGATTTTCATTTAAAGTCTTCTGTCTATTTAATTTACAGAACTCAGCAATGTCTCCATAGTTGTTATAAAGCCGAATGCCAGCATAGAGAGGCTGAGTGAATGTGGTCTTGACTCTGTGGAGGAGAGTCATGGTTTCAGTGATGCTGTAGAAGGACAGAATACCTGCACTGTGATCCAGGAAAACTCCAATTGTGGAGGATGAAGAACTTGGAAGGGGAGTTTGGATTTTGTTGTAATAAAAATTACAACTGTTTGTGCCACAGCTGTTTTTTTCACAACATAACGCCCAAGATTTGTCATTCAGTCCAAATACACATTCATCTGACCACCCGTCTCTGTTGATATTCTTGTATGCAACTGCTACATACAGTCTCCCTTTTCTGTACACCTCCCAGTAACAACGTCCAGTCAGACTCTCTCTACTCAGAGCCTGACAAACATAAACAAATCTGTCTCGGTGACCAGAAAAAAACTGTTCTTGTCTCTTTAATGTTGCTTTTCTGTTCCCCTCAGATAAAACCATCTCTACGTGTGCTGTGTTTGGATCCAGTGTGATTTCTCTTGCATATTTTAAGAACTCAGCTCTGGTCTTTGGTTCTGGTTCTGGTCCTGGTTCTGGTTCTGACAGTAAAACATCCACTCTCGTCACCATCTGTGAGATGTTTGTCCATTTCTGTGTCAGAACCTCCTGTAGCTTGTCTCTGACTTCTGTCACAGCTGCTGTCACATCCTCAAAGTGTCTCAGAGGACGGATATTGATGCTGGATGAGTGTGTGGCTTCA
>JAUZTA010000030.1:937279-947981 GCA_034780835.1 Ctenochaetus striatus | reverse complement strand
TGTCTCCCTGTCAGAGTCCCTGGGAGAAACAAACTGTACTCGCAGCTGGGGAAAACATCGGACAGGTGTGTGTGTGTGTGTGTGTGCGTGTGTGTGTCTGCGATAGTGTGTGCATGGGTGTCCATGTGTGTGTTTCACATGTGTCCTCCCTCCTTCCTCTCTGCTTTGTTTACTTCTCTCTCTGGACCAACACATCATCCGCAGAGCCGGAGCCCACCGACTGCTAGCTGGAGTCCACAGCGAGTCAACACCGACTGTTATATAAACGTCATGTGCAGCCTGCTCTTATCTCAATAAATCCTCGGTGATAAAAGTTTTATCACAAAGTCGCACCACGCCTCATCCTGATGTTGTCCACAAATCTGCTGATAGTGCCTTATTGTTTGGAGGTGTAAAGGTGACTGATATGATGGGGACTCTGGAGGCAGGAGGGGGCAGGGGTCACAGCAACGGAGCAGTGTTGGGTGTTTGATTGAACATTGCTCATATTAACCCTAATGTGAGAAACTGGTTGTGGGGAATTTTGTTTTCACATGGCCTTCTTTAAATGGAGGTCAAACAAGCTTGCAGGCGGTTAACATGCATCCAGCCTAACTTCAACACATTAGAATATATTAAAAATGTACCTTTCCTGCTTGGAATTTTCACAATCGAAACTGTGAATAATGTTGAAAATATTAAGTTTTTTTTGCCATCTGACTTAATGAGTCATTAGATAACAATGAACTTTCACATATTTCAGCAAACTGGAAGCAGCAAGTCGTCTGGAAAAATAGATAAGTGCAGCTTTAACTTCAGATGTTCATCATCTTTCTTTCACCGACTGCAGCCGACTTTTGGACTTTCTGTAAACACACAACTGCTCGGTGACAGTGAGAGATCTGGTTAAAGGACAGCCTTCCAACTCACTGTAGCACTGTTAAAACAAACACACTGTGAGTGCTCGGTGCTAAATCACACGCAAACACATAAACACGGGCCGAATCAAGTCCACTCTCACACTCTTCAGTGTTTTCTGAGACAACAACACGGATGTGTGAAGGGAGCCATGTTTGACACTGCTATTCTTTTACTCTCTGACTCACGTTTTTGCTGTATGTGATGACTCAGAGGAGCGATGAGTCACTGCACTCTCCAGGTCTCTCACAGATACACACACATGCACACACATGCACACACACACATATGCACATGCACACACACTCTAATCAGTGACAGTCAGTACTTTCCACTGCATGTGATATAGTGTTACCCATGAATAAACCAACTGAACGGAGCTGCTGCTGTTGACACACTGCAAGGTGTGAGTCCATGTGTGTGTGTATGTATGTATCATATGAGCAGATACGTGTTTGCATTTATGTGTGTAACGTCTGTATTTACCTCGTTTAGCACGTGTGTGTGTGTGTGTGTGTGTGTGTGTGTGTGTGTGTGGGAGTGTTAAATGTTTCACACACACGTGAAGCGTCTCTGCTGCTCGTGTGAACGTGTGAATGTGATGTTTAATTGATGTGTGATTAATGTGTCGTTTCACGTCGCTGCGATCATGAATTCACTCAGTTCACCTCTTTGTTTTCACACTCGGACTGAACGGTTTCTCAGACTCTGCTCAAAGATTCAAAGAAACCGTCCGAGTTTTCAGACAGAAGAGAAGATCCTTTTTATCTCATGAGGCAGTAAAATGTTTGTATCAGTTTCAGAGATTTCCAGCCTTTAAATGGCCTTTAGATTCAGTCTCCACTTTAACTCAATGTAAGTTTCTAAAAACATAACTTCAACACTCTGTCTTTGTTAGTGTTAACTCGAGTAGAAAAATTAAAAAAATTAAATATTTAAGCCTTCATTTTTTTATACAGTAATCACTTTGTGTTGCAGATGTCTTGTGCACTTTTACACGTCATGTTTTTGAACTTCTGTCTTCATAAACTTTGGGATCTCCACTAGAATTTAATTAAAGGGTTTTGGGCTTGAATGATGTTTTCCTGCAAAAACAGGTTTTATAGTTGAACCATCAACAAAAGCAGCGATGTTTAAGGAACCAATAAGGTTGACTTTAGAGTGTTTTAATGAAGGCTGAACAGCCGATTGGTTGTAAAATGTTACAAGTCGACGACTGAAAAATAAGACAAAAATCTCCTGATAACTACGATTAAACCATCCAGAGATCCTGTTTTCAGTGTTTTCAGGCTCCGCCTTCGTCCTCACCTTTGCTCTGTTTGCAGCCACGCAGCCGTGCAGCTTCTCTGCCTTGTAGAACGGCGAGCCGTGAGCGGCGAACCAGACGTCGAGCGCCTTCACGCCCTGCTGGCGGCCGGCGTCGCCCACAGAGAAGATGAGCACGTTCTCTGGCAGAGTCTGCAGGAGTTCGGCCAAAATCCGACCCAGACGGGAGAAGCGACTCTCTTCTCCTCCACCGCTGCTGAAGAACTCCTCCACCGTCAGGTCTGGAGGAGGAGAGGCGGAGTTAACACCTTCACACGCTCACTTTGTAAACATTCAGGTGAGTCAGCGGCTGCATGATGAGATACACCACGAGACACGTGAAGAGAAGAAACGATTCAAAGAGGAAAAATAATGAGAAAAAGAAAAACACACAGAGAAAAAACAAGAGAAGACCAGAGTTTTTTCCCATCATGCCTCTCTGTGTGTTCACCCTGATGGAGCCTGGGGGGAGTGACAGCCCTCAAACTGGGGCCCAGCGGCATTCTGGGATGTGCAGCATCGCTCCTGTCACTGCAGTTACCACGGCAACCGCTGGGATGTGCATGTGTGCATCATGTGTGTCTATGTGTTCAGTCACCAGTAGTTATGGAATGAGGTCATGAAGGTGAGTTCAAATGTCCTGACATCATCATCATCATCATCATCATCATCCTCATCATCACCACCATCATCACAGCGGGACTCACTGGTCAGGCGAATGGAGGCGGCGTTCTGCAGAGCGTCCTGCTGCAGCTCCCTGACGTTCACCTGAGCCGTGGAGGTGACGTCGGGCCAGGTGTGGTCGGACACGCGCACCTGCAGGCGGTAGGAGCCCGGAGGAGCCCCCTCCCTGATGCTGAGCTGCCCCGAGCTCTGGTTCAGACTGAACAACCTGAGAGAGACAGACAGACAGACAGACACTGTGAGCGTTTGATGCTGGGACACGTTACCACGGCGTCAGACTCCGCCTCCAGCAGCGGAGGTTGACCTCTGTGCTCCTGCGTTGACTTTGTGGCATCACTTTATTAAAGTGTAAGAAAGCAAAAGAAGCGTCTTGTGTTTGTTTAAATACTAATGAATTACATATTTTACATCAACACTAAATAAAAAAGACAACTGGTTTTTGAATCCTTACACAGACGTTACTGATTAAATTCTGAGAGAACAAAAATCATATAAAAGAGTTTTGCCAAATATGAAATTCAGATTTTGGCGAAAAGAAGTTGATTTAATATTAAAGGGGAACATACGTGTGAAACTGGTATAAATTGTGCATCAGACAGCAGCTCCTCCTGCCTGAGGAAACCAGGCCTGATGCTTTCATTCATCTATTTTTCTATGTGATCTGGAATCTGTGTAAAGTCTCTCAGGTGGGATTCCTCACGTCAGACTGACCAGATGGAGGTCTGCGGTCGAATATGGATCCACGTTCTTGACCTGCTGCACCAGAGAATCGACTCCAGATGTTGTGGCTCGGGTCCAAACCTGGTCCATGTAGCTGTTTAACCTCTTCACACCTCAGTGACCTTCAGAGCTTAAATCAGACGGATTCATTAACTGTGACTGAATCGCAGCCAGAATGCGTCCAGGATCAAACCTGCAGCAGCTGCAGGAGATCCTCATCCTGTTTCAAACACCCTGGATTCATATCAAACTCTGCAAGCGGTGCTTCAGCAGCCGTGAAACACCAGGAGATTTAATGTGCAACCTCAAACAAATGAGTGTGTGCAGCAGGAAGCTCATCACTTCTTCTCTTTGAGCATCATGATGTTTGTCATCTTCCTTTCCTGTGAGGTCACATGTTGTTATTGGCCAATCGGAGCTGCTTCACCTCACCTGAACGCTGTACTTTTCCTTTTTTTCCTCTGGTTTCTGCGTGTAAACAACATGCAACCTGAAGCTGAAGGAGCTGCCGTCTGCAGGCCGCCGTGATGAGGAGCTTCAGGAGCATCTGCGCCGATTCTCACGCTGTTCCTTTGTTCTCCGTCGTCTCTTGTCGTCTCTCGTCGTCTCTTGTCGTCCCTCCTTACAGGTATCTCGTTAGAAGAGGAGGTGGCAGGGAGCGCAATCAGGCTCTCCTTTCAACGCGCCCGCATGAAGCCTCGCCTCATCAAACAAAACGAGCGCGCCCTCGCCGCACTTCACTGGGAATTTTCAATACCGCTGGTTATGAAGTATTAATAGCACTGTTCCTGACAAGTCAGATCCCTTTTCTCTCTCTCTCTCTCCTCCCCGTCCTCTGCCCTTTCATTCTCTTTCACTCCGTCTTTGTTTCCCTCTTCAAAACGCCTGTTTCTCTGTCCCAATTTCCCTTCCTCCTTTGTCGCTCTGCACCTTTGTTCTGTCTCTCCCTCTCTATTTTAAATCTGTCAGTTGCTGCGCCGCTCTTTCATTTCCTCTCCTTTCTTTATGCATCTCTGGCTGCGTGTCACATGAGAGGGGACACTTTAACAGGGAAGCTTTCCTGCTTCAGCATCAACGCGTCCTCAAACAGCTTCAGGTCTGCCAGCGCCTGGATGCCTTCATCCAAACTCTACCCATAATGCACCTGACAGGAGGGAGTTCATCTGAAGCACAGAAGATGACCATCATGTGTTTTTTTTTGTCTCTTCTCAGTTTAACCTGATGATTTAAATAAAGGTTTGTTCTTCTGCATCTCCTGTGGAATCTCTCCTTTGTATTCAAGCAGTTTTGGTTGAATTTGTCTTAAAACATCTCGTTCGCCACAAAAACAGGAAGCTGGAGAAATTAAATTCTAGCATTAAAGTGCAGCCTGATGTTAAAGGTTGTTTCTTACCTTATATTACAGCAATAATGCGACATTACCAGAGATGAATAGAAACAAAAGACTGTTTGAAACCATAAAAGGGCATTTTAGTTTCCAGACAAAGAAGCAGTTTGTCAGGTTTTCTGTTTGACAACATAAAGAATTTCTCCTTCAGCTGAAAGTCGTGTTTACCTCGTTTCTTTTATCTGTTTTAATAATCGACGTCCCTGATGTAAACAGACGTTCCTCTCCAGCTCTTCACCTCTGTGACACATTTTTATTTGCCTCTAAATGTTTTCTCTTTGCATTTCACATCCATACGTCTCTCTCACTCTCCTTCTCTATATCAAAGGAAGCAAATTCTTCCTCTCTAACATAAAACCTTGTGGCCTTTTTCTCCTTCAAAGTTCTCTCCGTCTCTTTACTTCAAGTCCAACTCGCCTAACTTTCACTTTTTCTGTCTCCCTTTTCGCCTCCATCACTCTCTGACTGCTCGTCACCTCCACATGAGATCAAAGTACCTGGACGGTTTGCCTTCGAACCGGTACACCTTCTCGCTCCAGTCATCAAGGTCGGGGGATTGAACTTGTCCGAGCACCGTCGTCGGGAGGATACCTGTCAGGAGGCGGAGAGTCAAAGACACAAAAAAAAGGAATTAGAATGAGTTTGGAGTGCAGGTTGAATCCCTGCGGTGCAGCACAAACTGAGAGCGAAGGGGAGAGAGTGGAGGCTTCTGTGAGGAGATAAGGTGGCGGCGACGCCTCATTGGCACGCACGGTCATGGTTTGACAGCACCGCGGGAAGACGCGCTCACATTAGAGCCGCTCGCACACTGTTTTTTCCCTCTCGTCCAAAAAAAGCCGAACGCGGCGCTGTAATCTCTTTAGCCGTGAAATCAGCTGCCTTTTAAAAATGGCTCCTGTTTATGTGCCCGTCAAACCTGGGACTTAAGCTGGAGTTAATTGTTTGCTTCATGGCATGTTGTTGAGCTGTGTGATGGATTCGTATTAGTGGGTTAATGTACTTTCATGTGGAAAGGCCCCGGAGAGGGAATCCACTAAAAATACATTACAGAAAAACCTTCAGTTTTTTTTTTTTTCCAGCAAATTACTGGAGGTTGACAGATGAAACGCTAAATAAGTGATGTGGGTTGAAGCAGTCGACTGTGACAAGCACGATCCTAACAACAGGAGCTCAGCGCTCAGGAGGAGGTGGGCGGGACACCGGGGAACCTGGAGGTCGGAGGAGACCGTCTGCGACAAGAAAGACACAGTTCCTGTCTCCCAGACCAGCTGGTGAACTCTGATCAGGGATGAAGACGACAAATGTTCACCTGTTTGTCTACAACCACCAGCAGCAGCAGAGCAACTTCTGCTGAGAGACGAAAGTAGGAGGTGATACTCAGGAGAACCTCAGGAGGAAAACAAGGTTGTTCAGATTCTGATATCAGTGTTGAAAAAGCCTCTGATCCAGGATCAGGAACAGGCGACTGCACGAGTCTACGACCAACCTGAGACCGTGTTGTGTGTTGATTAGAAACAGGACTCTGCAGCTTTAAAGCAGAGTCTCACACACCTGCATCTAACTCACTGCCAAAGAGGCTGATATCCATGAAGTTTTACAGCTGATAAAAATAATAAAAATAAAGATAAAGATCAGGTTTCAGAAAAACAAACTCTCACCTTTTCACAGACTGACCTGGCAATCAGAAGGTACAGTCAGTGAATCCTGTTCTTGTTATAAAAACACCAAAATAACGAAGCTGAACAAAAAGCTCTGAACAAACAAACAGGAAGTCAAACGTTTCAGCTGCTTCATTTCTGCTTCGTAACGGTTCACTTTGATCTTCTGCTAAAGGAGCCGGCGGCTTGTTTCACATAACAGGGTTTCTCCGTTGGCCGGGTTCTGCCTGCCCGCCGGGCTCGGCCTTGATGACATGCGTTTCCTCTGCAGCCGCGCAGCAGGAGACCAACACGCCGCCGCTGTGTGTGTGTGTGTGTGTGTGTGTGTGTTTGCATGGAGGCAGCGTCGATCGTGTCGACCTCAGCAGGTAAACTGATGTGTGTTTGTGCTGAGACTAAAAAAAAAAACTCTTTCTATGAATACGGTAATAAAAACAAAGATGTACCTTCATAACTGTAGACGATGAAGTCCGTGTGTCCCGGTGAGTGAGGGTGGTCGTTCCTGTCGCCGATGACGACCGTCAGCGTGCTGGTGGAGCTCATTGGAGGAGAGCCGCTGTCAATCATCAGAATCGGGAGGAGGTACTCCTTCTGCCGCTCGCGGTCGAAGGTTCGGAGGGCGGTGATGGCGGCGCTGCCGTTTCGGAAGTCAGTCAGATTGAAGTTGGTGGCGTCCGAGGTGAGCATGAGCAGCCGGATGGAGAACGGCCCCCCGTTGGTGGAGGTGTCCCGGTCGGTGGCGTGCAGGCAGAGGGAGGTTTTGTTCATGCGAACCGCCTGAGGCGCCGGCGTGTTCTCCCAAACGAGAGGCTTGTAAGGGACCTCGAACTCCGGCCCATTGTCATTGATGTCCAGTATGGTTACCATGACGATGGCAGTGCCAGTCAGAGGCGGACTTCCTGCGTCTGTGGCGAGGACCATGATCCTGTGCTGCGAGATCTTCTCCCTGTCCAGAGAATCGGCCACAACCACCCAACCGGATTGATCCACCAGGAACTGACCGAAGGGGTCCGACTCCTTCGAGATGCTGTAAGAAAAACGTCCGTTCTGACCGGAGTCCAGGTCAGACGCTGTCACCTGGGCAACAATCGTCCCCACAGGTACGTCCTCTGACATGGCTGGTGACTCGTAGAATTGTGGGAAAAATACGGGGGCGTGGTCATTGGAGTCCTCCACCTGGACCAGACAGTAGGCCAGGCTGAAGAAGTCAGCGTCTTCAGCCTTCAGGGTCAGGTTGAAAGTCCTCTCATGGGGCTTCTCAAAGTCCACCTTCTTCTTCAGTTTGATCACACCGCGTCCGTTCACTTTGTCCGTCTCCATGAAGAACTTCCTGTCCTCGTCTCCGCCCACGATGCTGAAGGTTACCACGGCGTTCTCGCCTTCGTCTCCGTCTGTGGCAGAAACCACAAGAACCTCACTGTTCACTTCCAGGTCCTCTGTGACCTGAACACCGGAGAACACAACAGGATCATTACAGGCAGTGACGGTGACACAGGTGTGCTTCTGGACTTGTGTTTGTCTCGTTAGCTCAAGTAAAACCCTTCGAATCACCCTGAAATACGACATGAGACAGGCTCTGCTGTAATGGACTCACCTGAGCAGTGTAGAGTCTCTGTGTGAAGATCGGAGGGTGATCGTTGACGTCTGAAACCATGATGGTGGCCGTCCCTGTCCCCGCCAAACCCCCGCCGTCCCTGGCCTCAACCACCACCAGATACCGCTCCTCTGATTCGCGGTCCAAGGAGCGAAGAACTGTGTAGATGGTCCCGGTGCTGGCGTTGATGGAGAACAGGTTCAGGTTTATCTCGTTGCGGACGTTCTTGATGATGCTGTAGGTCAGCATGGCGTTCTTGCCCTCGTTGGGGTCGTCCAGGTCCATGGCGCGCATTTCCATCACAGACGTGTCTGCGGGTGAATTTTCAGGCACTTGGCCGACGAAACACCCGTCCACTTCCAGCGCCGGACACGGGAAGAAGGGCGCGTTGTCGTTGACGTCTCGGACCTCCAGGAGAACATCTGCGAACCCCGTGAGTCCTGCTCCGCCCTCGTCTGTGGCGAGGACGAGGAATCTCCAGGCCGGGCGCTCCTCGCGGT
Source organism: Ctenochaetus striatus (assembly GCA_034780835.1). Lineage (NCBI taxonomy): Eukaryota > Metazoa > Chordata > Actinopteri > Acanthuriformes > Acanthuridae > Ctenochaetus > Ctenochaetus striatus. The sequence goes on along the minus strand of JAUZTA010000030.1, from coordinate 939,236 downwards.
CCAAGCGCCTTTGAGCGTAGATTCTTCCCGTTCGTTCGTCGATGGTGAACTCGCCGCCGGCGCCTTGGCCGTGGAGGGAGTAGCGGAGGGCCGTCTGGTCGGCCTCCTGGTCCGGATCCGTGGCTGACACCTGCAAAGGTTAGTCAGGAAAAAAAATCCAAAGTTAGAGTGATTTGTTTATCACAAGAATCTCTTTATCGCAGCTCTTAACAGACTGAATCAAACCCTGGAGGATTTCAGACGTGTGAACTCCTTTATGAAGACACGTTTAAAGAAAAGAGGATTCAATTTAAGATGTGTGAACACATTTAGAGCAAGTTTAAAATCTCACACTGTTTTCCCACCGTTCAGTTCTTAACGCTGCTGGATATCTGAGCTTTTATCTTTTTGTAATTTCTCTCAGAAATGTTTTCTGTCAAGGTCTTCTGCTGTAACTGAACTTCTTCATTTGAGGATTTTGTTTCTCCCTTGAAAAAAGGTAAAAGCTGCTTCCTAAAATTAAAGCATACTTTATGGAACAGTGACTCATGTAACTGCTCATGCAGTTTATAAGATCTTAAAAAAGAATAATAGACAAAGAAATCTACATTTTGGTGAAACTGAAAGACTTTTTAACCTAAAAACAACCAGTATTTAAAAAAAACAGACTTCACTGGATGCAGAGAAACGTGGTCACTGTCTGTCAGGAACATTAACGTTTCACTCCGGCTGAACAGCTTTTGTTCTCTTTAAAGGAAATGTTGCTTTTTGAGCTGTTTCTTATCAAAACGGTTGAATTGCTTTTCCATTATGTGCGAATGTCAAGTGAGCAGGAGGCAGGAAGCTGATTGCCCCGACGCTCGCAGACTCTGTAACACCAGAAGAAACATTTCTCTGTTGCTTTGTCCTGTTTGCTTAATTAACCTGCCTTCCTGCTATCTCAGTGAACGAGGGGGATGCGAGCGGTGAGGGCGGCGGCGGCGGCGGCGGCGGCGACATGAGCTCTCACATCTGTCACCGCGACACACTGTGCAATTACAAGTTAATAGACGGCAACAAAAGCAAGAAAAGAAGTACACTTTTAGCCTTTCTTCTCCTCTTTTCTCACCAGAGGGTTTGTTTACAGAAGCCTTTGAAGTTTTCCCTCCCCTCCCCCGCCGCTGAAGCCCCCCCCTCGGTGGGAGGGTGATGCAGGTAGACAATATTGAAGATGAAGAGTCGCTGAGCCACAGAGGAGGCGGCCATGCAGGTGAAGTCAAAAAATATTCGTTTCAAATGGGATTTTCCCTCCGTTCTCTATCTGCTGAATTGTATTAACGCACAGGGCTCAGAGCAGCGTGCGTTCGGCGGGGGGGGGGGGGGACTTGTATCCTAAAGTTGTAGATCTATCTGAAGACATGAGTGACAGCAGGGCAGGTCTACACCTGTTGGTTAACATGCACTTTGTGACTTTGGTTTCATTGTAGAAAATCCCTTCGGTGCATAATGTTAGAATGTTTCTTGAAGATCCCATATTTTAGAGGACTATATAGATAAAATTTTCATCGTCATTCTTATAAGGCAACATTAAAGGGTAGATTTGTATAAGATTTTGTCAGAGCATAATTGTGATAAATCTGTGTCTGCTTTACTGATTATCACATTTGGCTAGTATCTTACACATTCACCTGCCATATATGCACATGAGGCATGCCTTTCTATAACCAATGCAGTGGTATACAAAATTCTTTCATTCTCTTTAAAATCTTCAAATCATCCGTTTTGTGGAAGCTTAACATTCTAACTTTCACGAAAGAAGGATTTGTTGCAGGACTGTTGCATTATTCGGCAGTAGCTTAAGCTAGTCATTCATCATGAACAGGCAAATTGGCATATATTTAGCCGATTAGCATGTTTTCACAGATTTTTTCTTCTAATCTCTAAACACAGTATCAGAGGACTTTGAATCAGTGTTTGGCCCGGCTACAGAAGTCAAAGA
>JAUZTA010000030.1:819254-829941 GCA_034780835.1 Ctenochaetus striatus | reverse complement strand
GGATATTTTAATGAAAGTTAAAGAATTAGTAAACATTACCAGAAAACTTGTAAAATGTAAACTTAGGTTTTGAGTCACAGAAAGACAGATGATTACACACTTTACAAACTGTGAATAATGTGAATAAACGTCTCTAAACTTAAGGCATCGTTTCTTCATAAAGACACTAACTTTTCCCTCCGGTGTGTTTTCCTCCGTCGCAGTCAGTATTTCCGTGAGACGATCCTGAATGAGATCCGGAAGGCTCGGGAGTTGTACACCGGCACGGAGCTGGCGGCCGAGCTGAGCCGCATCCAGCAGCGTCTGGACAACGTGGAGTGCCTTTCAGTTGACATCGTCATCAACCTGCTGCTGACGTACAGGGACATCCAGGTACATCTGTGACATCTCTACACATCAGCATTTTGTTGTTTTTTGTCAGATTAAGTGTGCTATCTTTGTATAACCAAACAAATTAGATAATTAGTGACGAGAATTGGCTGTTGCTGGTTTAATTACGGTAATGGTGTTGTTGTTGTGTCTGTTTTATTACTTCCTTTAGTTTTACTGAAGAGAATAGTATAATTAGAAGTTGATTTCAATCAATTTAACATGTAAACCTGCCAAAAACATCACAGCTTTAATCAGTTTACTCCGGCTGAAAAGCTCCATCCTCTTGTTCTGTGCAATGAAAACCACAACCAGAGAGAAGGCTCATCCTCTTCACCTCATGCTTCCTCACAGATGAGGTTTGACTGCAGCGGCGGCATGTAACTGCAATGCTGCAGGTTCAAGTCCTCACAAACACACATACTCTTTATTATTTAAAGAGAATAAGGGCCCAGTTATTGTTATTTATTCCAAATTAATTTAATAAAGCAGTCGAGCTGCAAATAACAGTTATTTTCATCATTAAAGTATGTGAATTATTATCTTGTTTGGCCTTTAAAATGTCAAAGGAAATAATGAAAAATGGTCATAACATCCCCTCAGAGTCAAAACAATTCTTTTTTTTGTTGATCAAACAGTTTAAAACCCCAAGTGTTTAATTTTAGATGCATAAAACTTAAAAAGTTGTAAATCATCACTTAAACACATCACAAAAACGCTAAAGTTAATGAAAATAATGATAGATTTATAGTTGACCAAACCTTTTTAAGTCTATAAAGCAAAGTTTTTATCATTATCAGATTATTTGAAGCCAACAGAAACATCAGAAATGCCAAAAAATTGCTCAGTCTGCATTAAATAGATTCTCTGAGCCAATCAGGACGCACCTCTCACCTCTCGGTTCAAACCTCATCATAAACTCTCACTTCAGAGAAAAGACGAGCCAAAGCTTTGAGCAAAACATCCCCAAAAGTTTCCAGGATAAACTATGAGAGAATATCAGACGATCAGCTTCCCACTGATGCTCCTCTTAAGTTCAAACAAACTGCCAACTAAGTGCAGATGATTAGTGTGCTCTGCTCATGTACGCCCCCCCCACGACCTTGACAAGAGATGGCTACTGTACAAACCTACTGTACGAGTCAGAGAGAGGTCACTGCCTCAGGATCAGTGTGTCATCGTCATCGCAGCACAAGCGGCGTCTCTTCAAACGGAGGCCGTCCGCAGACCGCCCGCAGAGAGCTCCGGGCGAAGCCTCTGTGCTCCGCTCGTCTTGAATCCGCCGCTCTTTCCGGCTCTTTAGTCTCCGAAACTGCGGTGGCACTCGCCATCCAGATCCCCCCCCAACGACTCACCACAGGCGGCGCTCGGCCTCATGAATCATTCATCGGAACAACAAGCATTGAGGACGTGCTGAATTATTCAACATGCTTTGGGTTTAGTGACTATGTCGGCAAGCAGGATGTGATGAAGGCTGAGCTTCATTATTGAAGGCTTTCTTGTTGAGCGTATCGTTGAGTCTCAGACTGAATGAATAAAAGGGCCTCAGAAACTCATCCTGACCCCCAAAGCGGCTCAACAGCCTGATAGGTTGAGGTGAATGTTTGTAGGTCTAACTGCTGAGATACATGAACAACAGTCCCATGATGCTTAGCGATGACCTGAGCGTGTTTTTCCGCTTATCCTTCAGGATTATGAGTCCATCGTGAAGCTGGTGGAGAAAATGTGAAACTAACATGAAGAACTGAGGCAGTTTTCCTCCTGAAGCAACACAAAGTGTAGTGTTCATGTTCAGAGCAGACGAGCGTTTGTCAGTCAGTTTTTCAGCTTGTCCTTACTGAAACAGCTGGAAGAGTAAACCAGACACTTTTTTTTAAAGATATAGAGGACTAAGCCTTCCGTATATGGGCCGCCCACACTACCGAGCGAGCTAAACAGCGGCCCAACCAGACACATTTTACTGCAGCAAGAACTTTTTCTTTGGATACTTGAAGCACATTTTTATTAGTAAACTTTTACACTTTTACTGAACGAACATTTTCAGTGCAAAACTCTTCTGCCCCGCTTTGTTCTGAAGATTTTCAGTTTCTTGTCATCAGGTTTTTTATGGATTCCATTAAGTTTTTTAAGTTTTGTTCAATAAATAACTGAACTGCAGCTTTGAGCCTCGATTCCCTGCTGCCTCGAACTCACCTGCCTGACACTAGATTTCTCTAAAAACACTGCTAATACTAACAGACCTCATAGAATAAAATCCTGTTGAATTTAGTGACATATTTTGTATTTTTCACAAAGACATTAAATTTAGTGGAAAAACAAAATACCACTTAGAGAAAAATAAACACTTTGCTTATTACAGTAAAACACCAAGAGCAGCATAGGATAACGGGATATGTTGTGTGATAGCATCATTCATTTGGGTCACATTAGCATTTTAGCTGCACAGCTCAGACACTGAGTGTGTGAAAGCTGACCCACTTTGAGCTGGACTCAGTCTGAGTCCACGAAGGTCCTGAGGAGACGAGGATGTAAAGAGAAGAATTTGAGGCTGGCCTCATTTCCTCTCCGCTCACCTCCTGTCACAGCTGGGAATACCTGCAGCCTCGTCCTTCAAACGATCTCCATCCACCTCCAACGTCTTCTGGTGGAACAGAACTGGGCTAATGAGGAGTCCCGGACTGGGAACTCTGGGAAAGCAGAGGCAGAATATGTTAAGTTGTCAGCTCACTCTCTGGTGTCCTTGTTAAGAAAGCGAATCCTCTCTGAACTGTGTTGCTGTTGTGTTTAAATTCTCTTTCAGCTGCTGAACAACATCTTTCTGCAGACTGATGATGAGGATGATGCGCTGCAGGTTTGATGCATCTTCCTTCAACAGGTTTCACCATAAAAGACTGATTCTGAGGAGGAAATTTCAGAGGAGAGATGAAAGTTTTGTGTTAATGTGGATCAAAGAGTTGAAGGTTCGCTCACATCAGTCAAAGCTTTTAACAGATGAAAACATGTCAGAGCAGAAGATTCAGCCGAGCTGCTGAGCCTTTTGATGTGATGTCATACGTTTTATAAAGCAAGACTGTCATTTCTAATATACACGAGAATCAGCACGGCATCATAAGCTGCCATACATGTTCATGTAGCTACATTAATATAATCTGGATCCTGCATCAAACTTTGGTCGTCCTCAGAAAGAATCTGCTTCTGAATTAATGACAAAAGTTGACCAACTCTGATTTGAAGCAAAGAAAAAGACATTCTGTTCTAAAAATCCCAGAGAGAACCTGTGAGGCCTCGTCGGTGCTAAATGTATTCAGGAAACCTGTTTTAGGGGCAGAGCAGACAGACCGAGTCCCAGCAGAAAGGACAGCGTTCGGACACGCCGGCGGGCGGCAGACGTGTCATCACACAGGGACTAATGAGTCAGGAGGACGACGGGACACCAGAGGACGACGGGACACCAGAGGACGACGGGACGCGTCGCTGCGGAACAAGAACTTTAACTTCTTGCACTTTATTTCACTGATTCTACTCATGTGCTTCTACTCGAGTAGGATTTTATAAATGGAAGACTTTGAATTGTAATGGAGTATTACTACACTGCTGCACTGATGATGTTTCTGAGTGGAATTCAGACGCACGGCAAAGTAAAGATGTCAGAACGAATCTGTGATGGAAGTTCTGTTCAAATGCAGGTTTCTCAGGAGCAACATGATTCTCTGTCGGTATGTTTACTCACAATCATAGAAATCAAGGCTGCAAAATCAACTAAATGTTTTAGTATTTGAGATCAGAAGTGATTTTAAAGATGATATCGCAGAGTGAAAACATTGCAGAGCTAAATGTGAAGCTCCTGACGCGAGCCGAGCTTCTCGTTTGAAGTCTCTCTGGCTGAAGGATCTGCGGTTTGTTACGGCTGAGTTTCATCAGAGCAGAGGAAGAGGAGGAGGAGGAAGAAGAGGAAACAGCGGAGGGAATTAAAACAGCTCTGAGGTAAACTGTTATGACAAGCAGAGACTGTGATCATCACAAGGCCTGAGAACAAACGCTCTGAACGAGAGACGCGATGCGTTCAAGTGTCTCTGCTTCTTCTCACGCTGAGACCCGAATGTCCACATGTCGGATTGTTTTATGAGTTTTAAATTAACTACGAGACGTGACAGCCCTGTTTACTCGGCAACAACATAACGACACAATTTAGATTTTATTAGGTTCTCTTTCACTGGATCAGATTTTGAGTTATATTTTTATATCTTGATTGTTAATAAAATGTTCTGATGTTCTCAAAGCTGTTTCTATGTTTAAGTCACAGGACTTGTGATGTATTTTTGACCACCGATGAGCTCAGAATGAAGTATCTCAAAGGGACAGTTCACCTAAAATTTAAATTTCACCTATTTTCTACTCTCTACTGAGTAGATGGAGGCTCTGGTGACATTTTCTAATCCTCATAACCCTTCTGGAACTTCACGGAGGAACATGCCCTCATTCTGCTTGTGTGGTGTTGTCAAAGTGTTCGTAAGAATCAGCAAACATTGACCTGAAACGTTAACACCATGTTTTTAGCCAAAATATCCACTGAGACAGGAGCTGCATCCATGTTAGAGCACACGGAGTCCACAAACAGCAGCAGTGTGGACTGGAATGAGATGTGGTTCATTTTTATTCGTCCTATGGTTTATTGATAATGTCCTACAAAACCAATCAGATGCATCCGGCGCTGAATGAAATATTCCTCCTCCATCATATCCAGTCTCATATCTGGTCCATCTTCAGTTCAATTTCAGCCTGTTCAAGTTAAATGTCTGTTCTTTTCTTTAATTAACTTCATTCATCATCACTTTGCTTTTCTAAACACCTTCAACCCTCAAATAAACATGTTCCTCTCTGCAGTGACTGTGGTCCTTCACACTCCTGCACCCTCAATACAAAGAATCACTGTTTGAGTTTCAAACATCAGGTCAGACATGAAGATTTATGGTCCATCCAGGTGATAAGAAATGACTTTTCAGCCCGTGATGTTGATGCTTTGTAAATATTGTCCTTTCACTGTGAAATAAAAGAGAGCATGAGGAGATGGAGCGGTGAGATGTGCTGTAACTTAGAGGGAAAAGAAGGTTCTCTGGGGAACCACAACAGGCTCGAGGGATAACAAGCCTGTCTGAGCGGAGACGGCGTAAAGTAGGACAGAAGATCCGCCTGTGAAGTTCACAGCGCCAGAAACTGTAATTAAAGGATCTCAGTGCAGACGAGAATAAATCCAGAATCTGCAAAAAATAAAAGGCTCATATGCGACACATCTGTCACCTCCATGGAAGCAAGTTCGGTTGTTAAAAATGAAAAACTACAGAAAATAAAAACAGCAAAACTGAGTTTTCTAAAAGCTCCTTCTCAGAGACCTGAAACAGCTTTTGTGCGACTAAAGGAGGAAATGTAAAGAAAAGACCAGGTTCTGATAAATACCCGTGTCCTGTCACTCCTTCTGACCCTGCATGAACCCTTTCCCCTCCACCCTCCTTCACCTGACCCCCACAGGTTACCTGCACACCTGTTCCCACTTTTCCCATCAGCCCTGCACTATATGTGGATTGTCTGTTGTAGTTTTCTTGCCATCTGTTCTGTTTCATTCTGCCTTCATGAGCCTCACCTGACCTGTTTTTGGATGAGAGGTTTGTTTCTTCTGCTCACCTGGTTTGACTTCTGCCTGTTTTTTGGATTAACAGGAGCCTGAATGTGATTTTCACTCATCCTGCAGCGTCTCGGTGTTTTAGTGATCAGGTCCACCTTAAATCTGTGAGACAGACACTCAAAAACATGGATGACTGACTGATAAAAGCTGTTGATATGTCTTCCTCTGTCTGGTTTCTTATTTCTGCGGGCAGCACCTTCACAGAGTTTTGTCAGATGACTTCCTGCCTGACTGCCTCCTCAGCTGACCTGAATCTCCGTTTGACGCCTCCGGCTGCACAGCGAAGGAAAAAACTGGAACGTAACATCAAGGAGAAAAAGGTTTTTTATCCAGAGAGAACTCAGAGTTAGAGGATCGACATCAGAGGAGGAAGCTGAGAGTCGGAGAAGTCAAAAGTCAAAGGTCACAGCAGCCTGATGGATGACTGGTTACTGACTGTAAACAAAGCAGGTAAATACAAATTAATGTTAAAAACTGAATAAAAGAGCCAAAAGCACAAAAGTTTGAGCAGGAATCAGCTTGTTAATGCAACATGTCCTCTGGATGTGTAACGTTCAGAGACCCTAAAGGTTCCTACATTTAAAGTAGAATAATAACAGCATGCTAACAAGCTCACAATAACAATGCTAACAAGCTCACAATAACAATGCTAACAAGCTCACAAAACAATGCTAACAAGCTCACAATAACAATGCTAACAAGCTCACAATAACAATGCTAACATGCTCACAGTAACAATGCTAACATGCTGATATTTAGCAGGTAAAATGTTTTCTATGATCACCATCGTGTCAAACAGGTAACTGAAGTCACACCTGCAACTTTTAGCTGACAGAAAACAGATTGTGATTTATTTTGGAGACAGTTTAGCTCCAGATTTCTCTACAAAAACATACAGAGTGAAAAGCAGAAGGCAGAATTGAATGCTTTTTCACATATTTGACAGATTCCTGTGTGAAAAGCTCCGAAGTATCAGCTCTGTTATGAATTCAGTGCAGAAGAAAACGTGCCGCCTCAGAGCTTCTCGTCGGGGCTTAAAGAGCAGTGAAAAGGTTGTGTTATATAATTGGTGACACTAACACAAATAGCTCAGAGGAGTGAAACACTGCAGCATTGAAGCTGTCACTGCCAATTTTCTGACGGCGCCTGAAGGCAACGTGAGAGTCCTCTGTTAAAACTGTGAAACACATCGAAGTTAACGAGGCTTAAAACAGACGAGAACTTCTCACCTAAGCTGACGTGTGTGTGTGTGTGTGTGTGTGTGTTTATTCATCACTGTGTAACATGAAAAATCTGCTATTGTCACATTTTGAATAGGCAGGTATGTTGTTCCCTTTAGTTTTATATTTTTAATAATATTATTAGATTTTTAAATTATGAAAGAAATATAAATTATGGTAATTATTTATGAGGGTCACACTAAAAAGAAAAGTGTCTTGAAATATCGCAGCTTTTGTTCTGTGTTCAGGTCAGAAAAGTTTCCATGTTTAAAGCTGAGATGCATGAAAGTGTAAGAACCTAAAGTCCTGCAATGAGACAAAAAACACGACCACTTGTGTTTTTATGCTCCGGCTGCCAAATATAAACTTTGGAAAAGGAACATTTTAACATTTTGTGAAATCCTTAAAAAAGAGAAAACATACCTGACATGAAATCAACACACAGCAGCGCGCAGGTCAGTGTGTTTAATGAGGCCTTCAGGGTGACGCTGTGATATTTGGAAAGAGCACTCTGAGCCACAGGAGAGCATCTTTTATTGCATGACTGAGTCACAGAGTGAAAACAGAAAATTTACAAGAGCACCAAGGTACCATGACCGAAAAACAGCCTGCAGGGTTTCAGACTGACTTCTTCACAACACTCACTAATGCGTACTCTCTGTTTTTTCCAAGGCGGTGCACAGAGATGATGTTTTGAAAGGATGAAGAAACACAACAGGAACACAAAAATAGTTTTTCACTGAGTCTGGAGTTGTTGTGACATCAAACGCACCGCAAACTGTGCATCGTTTCAAACGTCTCATCGTGTTTGCACCAGGTTTCATGTGAGGGTGGCTGTTTTTTTCAATTATTTCTCAGCATCCAGTGCAAAAATATTTTTTTTCTTATTGCAAGGAATAGCATGGTTTGACCCACAGGAGGCGCTGCAGTTGACTCTCTTACAGTTTGAAGTTGTAAAGATGTTTCTGCAAAGCTGCACCATCATCAAACCTCCACAGAGAACCTGCATGTTCTCAGTGAGATCAACAAAAACTGACGGTCAGAAGGTGAAACACAGCAGGTCGAGTCGACGAGTAAAAGTTTTATCACTACATTTAGTCAGTAAGCAGATTTTTATCGTTGACTCTTGTTAAATCAGGATAATAAGTTTAGTGCTGAGCTCCAGGTTGAATTATTGAGAAGGAAAAAGCAGCTCTTTGCATCTTGTGACACAAAAACCAGGAATGTTGACAGTTTTATTTCCAGGTGAATAAAGATTAAACAGTCGAAACACATATTTTCAGCTCAGGACAGATCAGACGCGTCTTAAGAGCAGAAAACCACAGAGGAAGACGACAGGGACGTCACACAGATTCACCTCTGATCATCTGAACTTTCTAACTATCCACTCACATTTATCACATTTTGAGACCAACTGTTAACTCATTCTATCAGATTAAGACTTGTTTCGCAGCATCCAACTGAGTTTTAAAGTCCTGCATTTTATTTCCACTGTACAAAATTAATTTTCTTCATCTCCCCCGATGATTAACCTTCTGATTTCATTCCTGTTTTGTCTTTAAAACATCAGAAAACATGCAAAATGCTCATAATATTTTTTTAAAGCCACAAGATGCCGTCAGTTTGTTAGTTATTAGTTGTACTTGCACACACGGAGAGGAGAGCTGGCGGCCGACGAGCATGAACGTTCTTCAGACAATAGCACTCCTGACCAGCAGGGGGAGGTAGACTGTATTTGTTATTGAAAGAGGAAACTTAAGCAAACAGAAAGCGGATTCACAAACTGTTGCTATGATTAAACACCTTTTGCTAAATATTTTCACATCATTCAAACTTACTAATGCGACGGTTTAAAAAAACAGCTGCGACTTGTTCAGTTCTGAGTCTTTTGGTTTTGGGAAAAGGAGGTTGAGGTGGGAAAGTAAAATATAAGAAAAAACTGCTCTTGTTTGAAATCTAGAACGATCCATGAAGGAAACAACATTAATACCAGTGACACAGATGCTCACAGACAGTCTGTCGGCCTTCTGCATCAGGTCCATAAAACCTGCAAACAGCAGCAGTTTGAACACAGTTTTAACTGATTACAGAGGAAAACAGTTTACTTACAGAAACATGTCAAACTTCACAAATACTGTCAGCAGTTATCAACACAAGCTGATGTTTTAAACCTTCGGACGCCCTAAAAAACGGTGCAATTTCGTAAGTTGTAGCATCATTAGAAACTTTACAAACTTTGTGTAACTCATTTTGACTTTTTGATAAATTCATAAATTCGCTGTTTGTTCCCGAATTTCTGCTGGTTAGAAACATCATGTGGGTGTTTGTTTGCATAAAGGAACAGGAAGTGAGATCAGATCTGAGACGCCTGTGGAGACTTTGATTGGTCCACCTGTGTGCGTGTCGTCCACACTGACACGAGGTGTGAGCGACCTCGGTGACGTTGTGACTTCACGTCTGGTCCGGTCTGAGTCTCTTTGTTCTACCACCACAGTTCCTCTCCGCCGCTGCTGCGGGTGCTCGCCCTCTCTCGCCCGTGCAGCCTCAGCATCTCCATAACGCTGCGGGCGTAGGCGTCCCGCAGGTTCAAGCTTCCTCCCACGCTGGCCCCGCCCACAGAGCCGCGGGCCAGCCTCTTCAGCATCTCGCCGTGGCGGCTCGCCGCCTCCTTCATCTTCAGGGTGAAGTAGCAGGCGGAGAAGCGCTCGTTGATGATGGCGATGGGAAGCGCCAGGATCAGGATGCCGGACAGGATGCAGAGGAAGGCCAGCACCTTCCCCACGGCCGTGTCGGGCCGGATGTCTCCGTAGCCCACCGTGGTCATGGAGGTGGTGGCCCACCACCAGGCGGCCGGCACGCTGGTGAAGGTCGTCGCAGGAAGGTCATGCTCCAGGGTGAAGACCACCATGGCGAAGATGGAGATACCGACACCCAGGAAGAGGAGCAGGAGGCCGACCTCCTCGTAGCACTGAGCGATGGTCATTCCCAGAGACTTGAGGCCTGAACGGGAACGAGAGCAGAGGAACGTTTCAGCCTTTTCATCAACACATCACACACAGCTTCCATCAGCAGGTCGATCATCAGTCATCCTCCATCGTTCCATCATCTCTGTGTCGCTTCTACGGAAGTTCTGACAATAACTTTTATGTTCCGTCTAAATTAAGATTCTCCAAGAATGTTTGTGGTTTATATATTAATGTTATGAATGTCATCTGGTCTGACTGAACATAGGAAGCTGGTGAGCTTGTGACTTTCAGACTTAAATTAAAGATAAAAAGAGGATCCTGACACCTTCACAGTAAAAGCATGAAGAGCTTTACACTGATTCCACACTGGCTGCTTTTCAAAATAAGAGATTTTGATGAAATGATGCACATTTGAAAACAAATTGAAAAAAAAATCACTTATAAGGTGTTTT
>JAUZTA010000030.1:737919-748553 GCA_034780835.1 Ctenochaetus striatus | reverse complement strand
AGTCACCTTTGATTTTTAATGAATTATACAAAACAAAGAAAAAAAATGCAACTTTTTAGCAATTTTCACTGTCCCCCACAATTTCATCGCAACAAATACGCTTAAAACATCACAACTTACATCACAATTTTTTAGAAAAGCTGCCACGAATTCAGGCATTTTAGGTCGCAACAATCTTGAAAAATGGGCATGAAATCCTGGAGGGACTGATTAAAAGCTTCATTAAACCTGATGGAGTTTGAATGGAGTCACACTGGGAGCAGACCAGTGTGACACAGCAGCTCCTTCACTCTGTTAGAAAGCATCAGCTCAGTTAAAACATGTTTACATGGCTCGTATGATGGATGTGGTGGTGAGCTGGAGTGTGTTGGCACTGGGACGGTGGTGCTGCCGGTGTGTGAACCTGCATAGAAAACAATGTGAGCTGGTGTTTTGACACGTCTCGCAGAAGTCGTAATTATATTGTGTCAGAGGTGTTAAAATATTAAAATGGAGTGACGAAGACGTCGTGTTTAACCTGTCAGTGTTGATGCTCAAGTCAGTTTGTGCATCTTTAGTAAAACTGATGAATGTTTTTTAAACTTGAAGCCCTAAAAAAGTGAAAACTCTCAGTGTTTGGTAAAATCTTGCTCGTTCTCTCAAAACTACAATCATCAGATTACGGTCTCCTCTGGTTTGAAGGTTCAGTTCTCGTGTTGACCTGCTGGTTGAGGTCTGAAGAAGCTGGAAAGACTCTTTGCTGTGTTTTTCACTCTGCTTCGGGGAATCAGAGGCTGCTGCTGTTTGCTCTGAAGTCACTGTGGATAAATAATCAGTCATTTGTTGTTGGTCGTTTGTAAGTATTGTGTTGCTGTGTCGCAGGTGGTTTTCAGCCTGCAAACAGTGGTTACTGCCTGTGTTTGGAGCGAACTGAGCGCTTTGTTTGCTGGAAGGTTTGTCTGAGTCATAACAGGCTTTGTTTTTTGGTTTTAGGTGAGATATTTTTCTAGGTTGTTTCAACCATCTTCCCTCCCTGTGTTGGTGTTTTTGCGTTTGGGAAACTAAACTGCAGATTTTCAGAAAGATTTCAGTGTTTCTTTCTTAGTTTTTGTGTCAGAATCAAATCCATCGTGTCGTTTTCTGTCTGAAACTTCCCAAGATTCGATAAATCCCTGAGAAAATGTATCAACCAGGCAGAATCAGATCTTTGTTTACCATCTTATATTATGATATGAATACAAGGAGGCAAGAATCACTGCATCATACACTCCATTAGACGTTCAGCTTTCCCCATCACAGTCTTCAGACTCAGTTCCTGTGAATTATCACCTCCTCTGCTGTATGAAAGCTCTGAGTCGGCACTTTCTTGGTTCTGCATACTTTCGCTCAGAGCAGCTCTGAAGCCAAGACTCTTCCTCGGAGAGGATGATTTAAGCGTAACCCCGACTGGCCGAGTCTCATCACTCATTCACCAGTTTACTTTGGGAATGATTTTCCTCTCTGGCCAATAATTAGTTCCCTGACAGCAGCGGCGGCGTTTCGACAGCGTATCTCAGAAACACTCGCACTGTTATGAAAGCTGTTGCATGAACATTAGCATTGAAAAGAGCTTTAGAACAAAAGCTGTTCCTCCAGTTTATTGAGTTTGTGAAGATTTAGTAACGCTTGCCAACGCTTTTAACACACAGGGTTTTTGCAAGAGAGTTTTGCAAAGATCCAAGGACGCAAGCAGATAGAGAGCAAGGACAGGAGAGACTGGAGATTAAATGAGTTCATCATCACTTCCAAGAATCTGGGCCAGGGCCTCTGTCTGTGTGTGTGTGTGTGTGTGTGTGTATTTATAGGTTTGCAAACATCAACATTTTCTCTCTCGTTTTATTTCTTCAGTCCATTTATCGTCTTTGAAGGGAATCTGGTTCAGAGGAGGTTTAAAATAAACCAGCATTAAATGACCATCACGGACAGAATGGGTTCATTATTCACCAGATCCAGAGTCAGTTGTGTGTGTGTGTGTGTGTGTGTGTGTGTGTGTGTGTGTGTGTGTTGTGAGTCAGAGGTCACGACAGCTTGTTTTGTTATTGAAATTGTACAAGTCATGCTGTAAAAAAAAAGAAAAGAAAAAAACTGTTAGAATAACTGACATCCTATTTTTCTCTCCTGACCAAACAAAATTTGCAATACAAACAAAACTGGATTGAAGGTTTAATGAGAACAGCTGGAGGTGATTCACGAACGTTCATCAGCCGCGGTACGCAGCTGACAGAAAGCACCAACTGGAGCTCAGCTCGGCGTGTAATGCTCTGCTGTCCTATGAGAGTACTTTAAAACAAATCACAGTGCAGTTACTGAGGTTCAGAGTCGTGTTTGTCTTTGATTTGCTTCTCAGGGGTTTGAATTTATCTGTAAAATCAGCTGAACTTCAAGTAGAAATCAACCGTAGTTTTGTGGGAACTTAAGAGTAAAACAGGATTTAAATGAAATACACTAATTTAGAAGTTTTTTTCTGATATTTTCTGGACTTTGGTGAGAATTTGTGGAGGTTTTTGTTATATTTCCTGGTTCTCAGTGTTACAGCTCTGTGACATTTGACCCTTGTTATTCTCACTGAGGTCACTTTTCTGTTTAAGCTGATGTTTGTCATTAATCAGTGTGATACAGATGTTCTGGGGCTTATTTGTCATTGTGTTAGCTTGCAGCTAGCATTTCCCGAGAGACGGTCGATCTGTTGAAGCGTTCGTGTCTGCAGCTGATCCGTCAGTGGCTCTGATGAAAGAGGTCTACAAAGTGAATGATTTCCAGAGAACCATTCACAAGCAGCTCTGCAGGACTGTGTGTCAGGGGTGACAGATGGCATGCTGGGAGTTTTCCTTTAAGGATAAAGCAGGTCCAGCAGTGAGGTCAAGTCTCCTTCCAGTGGACGCTGCGTTTAGGGACCATCAGGTTTTGTTTGTGTGCTTGTGTCCCTTCTCATGTTGACTCTTTCCTGTAACGTTTAATTAATGTTTAATCAGAGTAAATCAGTGAAAAGGCCTGATTGACGAGCCGGTGAGACACAAAAAAAGTTATTAGTGTCACTAAGTCGGAGTCTGATTCAGCATCACCAAGGACCAAAACGACACGTTGGCAAATCTGCAAACATGTCTGCCTACAGCAGAATGGATCTGTGTTGATGAATAATAATAATTACAATAAAAAATACACTTTACGTTCCTCAGTAAGGTTGCAAAGTGCTGCGCATTTCATCACATCTTTATTCACCAGGATTCAGGAACAGCTGACGGATCTCAGATGGTACCCAGCACATCCTTTGTGTAAACTGGAACAAGGCCATCTAACACTTTAAAAACGATCAGTCAGATTTTGAATTCGCTGCAGAATAAAACGGGCCGCCGGTGTGTTCGTGTTTCTCTGTGCTTGTTGAATTAAAGCTGCACCAGTCGAGTTGTTGAAGGGAGTTTTGACCGACGTGTTGTCTCAGGTTTTTCTAGACAACTTTAACGGTTCTAACTCCTGATCTGACTTCACGTCAAACCGTGTGTGTGTGTGTCACTCCGGAGTTAACGGTGATGTGATGCCAGTGTTTCACACACTAACCACATCATGCACCCGATAAAGAGTCAGCTGGTTGTGTTCTTCATCCTTTAACTGTTGCTGTCTGTTTGTCTTTTTTTTGTCCTGGTCCTGGTCCTGGTTCTGGTTCTGGTCCTGGTCCTGTCAGCTTCAGGCCCAGAAGCTCCGTCTTGCCCGGAGTCAGGGTCCGTATTACAGCGGCTCGCTGCCCAACGTTAACCAGATTGGCAGGAACCCTCAGGACTTCCAGGTGAGTGACGACCGCCGAGACGTCACTTCTGAGCTTTTTTGTTTTGTTTCCTGTCCTTTTACTGATCGCTGTGACTTCTGTTGCTGGTTCTGATGTTGTTTCCCTGCATGATGAAGGTGTGATCTCTGCCTCACCGATCTCACTTCTCGTGTCTAAATCTAACTAACAAAGGCAACATGTGCCGGACAGTCAGAGGCGGAGAGACGCAGGTCGCAGCTTCACCATCTGAGAAGCTAAAGTTTGCTAAAGCTGCTTGTAGTATTGAAAGCACTGCTGCTACCTGCCTGCTACTACTAACACTACTACTACTTACACTACCACCACTACTACCACTACTACAACTACTACAACTACTACAACTACTACATCTACTACATCTACTACCAGTACTACAACTACTACCACTACTAACCCTACTAACACTACTAACACTACTAACACTTCTTCTGTCACCGCAGTGGAAAATTACTGCCGCCGTCGCTGTTTCTGCTATTCTGGGCTGATGCTTCTCAGACGGTTTCTAATATTTCTGCTGCTTCTGCTTTTAGTCGTCTGATACTATTTCTGATATTTCTGTCACTTTCATTACCTGCTTACTTTATTACTGCAACAACAGTTTTTTAGTTCTGCAACTTCTACGAACACAGTGTGCACTTTCAGAAGAAGAGCAGTCCAAATAAAAGAAGGTATAGATTCAGTTTTTAACGCTGCGACTGCTCGACCGGAGCAGTTGTTGTGATTGTGAAGCGTTTTGAGGACGCAGTCTGCTGTGTCGCCACAATCTGCAGCCTTCAGCTCTTCACCTCTGAGTCATCGATGTTTCCCATCAGCTCTGCAGAGCCAAACTCATTCTGTAATGGAAGTTTTTCATTTTCCTTCCTACCCGTCTGCTGATACCACAGCTGGTTTTTCTGCCGTCCTCCTCATCCTCTGAGGTCAGATCATGAGTGGATTAAGTTGGCTGCAGGTTGCAGGATGTTTTTGACTTCATTAACCACCACTCGACTGTTTCTTTACCAAATTTCAGCTGTGAAGTTTTCAGATATGTTGTGATTGAACAGACAAACAGTGCAACAGAAACCTTTGTTTGTTCTTTTCGCAGCTCTCGGGTCGATGAAAAGTCTGCGACACACTCGAGTTGTTCTTTAAACTTTTATACAAGCGGCTCTAAATTAAGCCTCACGTCTCTGCAGCTGAATTTAGAGCTGCTTTCATGCATGAGATGCAAAAAGCAGCAGTTCTGTTTCATAATGTTTAAAACGCCTTCAGATGAATTAATTTACAAATTTCTGATCAAAACGAAAATTAATTCAGTTCATTTGTTTTTGAATTCAAATAAATGTCAACCACCATAGAACTAATTTCTACAGAAACACCAGCAGAGGGTCTTTGAAGCTGTTTTGGATTTTTTTAATTTCATTTTTCTCTTCCTCTTTGTTTGCTCCGGTGAGAGGAATCAGACATGTTGAATAAATGTCCGTAATGAATCAAATGTGTGAGTGTTTGCTCTCTGTTTTCCTCTCAGGGCTCCTTTCCATCCACTCTCGAGTCCAACCGCTCGACTCGGCATCACGGTCTGGTGGAGCGAGTCCAGAGGGATCGCCGTTTCAACTCGCCGGTTCGGCCGTATCGCAACCGACAAGTATCCTTCAGTTCACGGTCAAATCCAAATCCACAGGCTGTTAGGAGAGTCACAGAGAAGTTTTTTGGTTTTAATTAAAAAAAATTTCACAAAAGGATCCAAACCAACAATGTCTGTCTGTCTGTCTGTCTGTCAGTAATTCACTTCCTGTCATTGGCTTTCAGCTCAGAGCTCATTCATTCATTTTAAAACTCTGAGAAAATATTTACTTTTATTTTTGATGGTATTACTGTGAAAATGGTTTATCTCTGCTCTGTGCTCCTCTTTGTTGTCCCTGCTGATTCATTCAGCCATCCAGTGTTTAGCTTTTAAAGGTGCAGAAAGTCGATTTCAGGCTGAAGTTTGAGGTGTAAAGACGTCGCAGCTGATCAGTCAGGACACAGAGATCAGCTCTGACGTCCTGCAGATTCACTTAAGGGGATTCAATAAAGACAGTGGTTGTGTGAGTGGGATTCAAAGACAAAGACGAGCTCGTGCAAAAAGTCGTCACGAATAAAGGAAGTGAAAGCAAAATTCTGAGCAGCTCAAATCTTCCTGGACTGGAGCTTCAAACAGCCGGTCTGCTCAGTGGAAAGTGTGAAAGAGTGAAGCTGTAAAAAGTTTAAGTGTGAAACTGTGCAGTCAGAAAAAAACAGTCTGAAAACTGTTGATCAGGCTGTTTTTCATCATCAGACGACCGAACTGAAGGAGAGACGGTTCAGTGTTCGTCTCATGAAACTGTCTTTGGTTTTTCACCAGAAATCAGCCCAGAAAGAGAAAACATGCTCAAATGAAGAAAAAAGAGAAGTTTAGATCATTTTGAAAGTAGCAGCTTCGGTCTTCATATTAAATAAAACAGAAAGTGAAATATAAAACAGGATCCTCTGAACTTTCTCTCCTTGTTTCCTTAACCGCTCGTCTCCTCAGGTGGACAGCTCGCCGTATAACCCCGCCTACCTGTCCCCGCCCCCTGACCCCAGCTGGAGAAGGTACTGTCTGTCTGTCGACCCCCCCCTCCTCCCTGTCGGTCCGTCTCCATGGAGACGCGGCTGTCGACGGGGATGCCTGTTTATTTTCAAAGCATCTTGTTCAGTTTCCTCTGCTTCGCTCTCAAACCTCCATGAAGCCTCTGTGACACCTCAGACGGTTCAAATGTTACAAAAACAACCAAAACTGATGGATTCTTTAGTGAATCAGGACTCGATGGAGACGAAGTGTGGAAAATTGATCCCAGTGATTCATAAATGCATCAGTGCAGCACCATGATGCTTCACTGGTTCACTGACATGTTTCACCTTCGTCCAAAAAGAAAAAACTGCAGCTCCTGCGATTTGGATGTTGTGCTTGGCCGTTTTAACATTGTGATAATGTTTCAGTTTGAGTCGTTCAGCTTTAATCCAAACAGGCAGGTGAACATGAACTCTGCCTGAGTGAAACTCAGACTAAACAGGCTCTCTGTGTGAATCTGAGCAGCTCAGAAGAAGAACAGCACCTCGATAAGTCCAATAAAAAGAGCTTTTTGTTCTCTCTGCACTGACGTTTGATGTTATTGAGATTGTTATATTGAATGTTTGGCATCATTTCATCAAAGTTAAACTAAACTCACCTCAGACTGAGGGAATTATTCTTTCAGTAAGAGAAAAATAAGAAAGAATTTAATTTAATTTAACCAGTTTTCTAATCCTTGTTACGAATTCTTTGGTCCCAAAATGGTCAAAAAACTCCAGTGACACGTTTCATATGCAAAGCAAAGAGCGTTTTCAGTCAAAAAACAGATGAGAACAGGTATTCTCAAAACATTACATTAGAAAAAGATCTGTTTTAAAAAGCAGCATCCAAAGGTGGAAGTTGCAGAGAGAAACAGACGGACAGGAAGTGATGTGAGTTACTAGAAAGACTCTTCCAGCTGGAGCTCGCCCCCCCTCTGCTGAAGTGTCTTTGAGGAAGCCGTTGAACCTTCGACCTCATGGCTGCGTTTTCTCCCTGAGGTCTGATTGAATTTGCTCGATAAAAATCCCCTTTTGGAGTCACATGAGGTGCCGCTGAAGCTTCACGGAGGGTTCATGGATCCTTCTGAGCTGCTGCTTCGTCTGCAGGACAAACACTAACCTCCAGACAGCTAACAGGAAGCAGAGCTGATTTTAGCTCCTGTCTCTCCAAATCTCAGTTGGTTTTGAAGAGCTCTCAGTTTTTTTTTTTGTCCTCTTCTTCTTTGCCCTTCCTCCTTCTGGGAATCTGCCTCTTTTTTTTTCATCTTCTTCTTCTGTTTTCTGCAACATTCCAGTCCTTTAATTTTCGCCTGCCTGCCTGCGTTCTTTCTGGTTTTCTTCTAACAAGACAACAATTACGCTTCAGAGAGAGACTGGCCTCGGTCAAGGTCCACTGCACATCACAACACACACAAACACACACACACAAACACACACACACAAACACACATTAGGCTGGCAGACGACCTTCAGCCAGTTCCTAAAGTCTGACAGACTGACGGTTCGGATCCTCCAGCTGTCGCTCTGTCTGCTGGAGTCTTTCTGAACGTCAGGTTTTCTGCAGAAACAGTCGTGGTTGTTGGCCGGTTTCAGAGTGACTCCACCTGCACCGCGTCACCTGGAAGAGAGGCCGAGTGTTTCGCCATGTTTTGCTTCTGGTTCGTTGACGATAGCTGCTGATTTCCAGGAGAAACATCTGGTCCTCCTGCCAGGTCGGAGGTTCAGCTCTCGTAGCTGCGGCTGTGCAGGACTGATGGATGCGTGTGCTCTTCTTCTGTGGTGGGGATGCCGGCTGAGGGATGCGAGTCTGCAGTTGTTTTGTGTTGTCTCCATGAACAAAAGCAGGAAAAGATCAGACCGGAGTGTTAGTCTTTGTGGTGACACTTTCCAACAACATTATGCGAGACGTCCCATAAACATGAAGTTTGGATGGTAACACATTAAATCAGGAGCAGATAAGAAAACAGAGAGGACTCTGAGGTTCGATAAGATGTTTGCAGTTAAACAAAGTGAAATGGTCCTAAAATAGCCTGTTAGATAACGAGCGAGTGAGGAATGAATTTAGGTTTTATCAAGGCTCCTGAAACTGTTTTTACGAGATCACGCGGCAGTAAACCAGAATTCCTCCATGTTGTTTTCAGATAAATTCACTGCAAACCGACGAGTTTGTCCAGTTTAAGTCATAAATTTTTATTTTGTTCCGTTTCATGCATGTTTTCTTCTGTCTGTGCTGGCAGCAGACTGAAGGGAAGCTCTGAGGTCACCGTGAAGATTTGCTGCTCTCCAGTTTCAGACGACTCGAGACGTTCGCAGACGTTCGAATTAGCTCAGTGGAATTGTGTTTGTCGACTAAACGAAGCAGAATTGACAGATTAATGGATTTTCTTGACTGAATAAAGGTCCTTTTGTTGCTTTTCTGTGGATGCTGACCACACATGATGATGGGTCAGTCATGAAGCCTCAGATCAGACGCAGAAAGGCAGATGTTTGCATCTGTCCGAACACACACAGAGAAGCTGCAGTGGCGTCGCCAGCCTCCCTCTGTCCTTCGCTCACTCGCTGCCTCCACCTTCCTTCCTCCTTCGCTTGCGTTTGCTCTTCTTCTCCCCATTTATTTTCCTCCTTTACGATGTTCCTGCTCGGTGGAGGAGAATAACTTTGTGTTCTTGTCGATCATGAAAAGGAATTGGTCCGGAAACTTCCCGGGGGATAAAAGCCAGTTGTATCGTCTCCCCACCACTGCACTCAACAGGTGAATCCTCCTCATCCTCCTTTTCCTCCTCCTTCATTTCCCTCCTTCTTTTCCTCCTCCTGCTGGACTTCCTCCAGCTTCAGCCTGAGAGTGGAAACCAGTCTGCTCAGAACAGAAACACCCTGTGGCTGAAAGTGAGAGTGTCCTATCAAACTTTACTTTGGAACATTTCATCTCTTCTTCTTTTTATTGCTGATTTGATTTAGAGACTGAAGTTTTCTCGCCTTGTAAACCGACACAGATCCTGTTTTCTTTTCTCATATCTCTCTAATTTCCTCCTTTCTGGTCTGTTTCATCCTTTCATGTCTGTCCTTTGTACTCTCCTCCTCGTTCTCCGGCTCTCTCTGTTATCCTCTGTTTAGTTCGCTGTCTTATCTGCATTAGCCGAGCTCCTTTTCAGTAAACATGTGTAAAGACTTCGGTACACTGAAAGTAAACGGAGGCCGTCACTTATCTGCTCGCTCCAGGAGAACAGAGGGCTGATTTTCTGAAGCAATCCAACCAGAAACACAGAACCAGCTGTGTTTTCACTAGCTGGGTTCTGTGGTAACACTTGGACTTTTCTAAAGTGGAGCTCTGAAACGCTTTTAACTGTTGTTGCGTTTCAGAAAGTGCATACGTGTTGCTTTCAGCATGTATCCAAAGGTTAAGCATTTAATCTTGATCAGATCATTAAACAAATGATGTTAGCTGGCTTTTTGTTGTGACATGCAGCTTCGGTTGGTGCTTCCAGCTGTGAGGTTGTGTGTTTTTTGGAGGATGAAGACTCACCTGATCTTCAGCTTCAGCCTCGTCTCCTCTGTGACTCTCCGTCTCTTCGTCTCTAACGCCGTCTGTCTTTGACCCCTCAGGACCAACTCCGACTCGGCCCTCCACACCAGTGTGATGAACCCCCCACAGGAGACCCCTTCATGACGGGAGGACCCACCCTCACCCCCCAGAGCAACAGACGCACCGGTGAGGCAGCACACAACAAAACCCTGATCTGAAAGAGAAACAGTGCAGCAGGTTTAACTTCTGCTGTGTTACATGAACAAATGTGTCATTATGTTCAACAAACAGACACAAAAGAAACTATTTAACTACTTAATCTGCTCACCTCTGGTTTATGCACAAAAAGTCACATTAAAAAATGACCAAATGAACAGAATGTGAGCAGATGAACAGAGAAAACTTGTGTTTCTGAAACGCTCTCAGTGGGTTTGAAGCCACGTGGAGACAAAAGCTGGTTGGAGTCGAAGGAAGCGCAGCTGCTGGGATCAAGAGTCTGCTGATTTATTTCTTCTTTCCTGATTTTTGTCCTCTTTCATTCAGACTCCGCCGTGCAAAGTTCTTCTTCTTTCTCACAAACGTATTAATGCCTTTGACCAGATTAAGCTGATGAGGGTTGAAACTGAGTTAAAACAGTTAAAGACATAAACAGCAGCTTCAGTTTAGAGTCGCTCAGAGTCAGAAACATCGACTCCGGAGTTT
>JAUZTA010000030.1:494552-504621 GCA_034780835.1 Ctenochaetus striatus | reverse complement strand
TTTCCTCATGAACACACACACACACACAAACACACACTCACACACACTCACACACACTCACACACTCACACACAGAGCTTCATCTGCAGGTTCCAACAGGCCGGAGCTTCAGGCCTCATCAGCAGCATTAACACATTAACACATTCCTCGCTCACAAACAGGATTCAGACGTCTGGATATTAAAACGCTGACTCATCGCACGCCGTCAGCTGGTCATCAGCCTGCTGACTCGGCAGGATGCTTCAGGTTAGTGCTGACCGGTCGGAAACGGACACGCGGGCGTCCGAACACCCAGGAAATATTAAACCACATTATTAATGAACTCCTCATGACAGGTTAGTGTTTGTTTAATGGCTCATCACACCTGCTTACAGGTGAGAGACGAGCCGCGTCCAATCAGAACACCCCGTCTCAAACACACATGCAGCAGCTGATCATAAAACCGTTCACCTGTGGAGACGTTCGAGTCAAATCACAGCTGCATCACATCTGTCCACAAAACACAACTGAGCTGCAACCAAACTGCGTTACCATGCCAACAAGACGGCATGCACCAATGAGAAACCCGGCATCTCGTCACTCCGTCACCTCAACCAATCAGGAGAGGCGAACTCTGAAACCCAAAACACTGATCGAAAACGAAAAACAGCAGAACTCAAGTCAACATGAGTCACTTGGATTTAACAAAGAAACGTTAAAATATGAGAGAAAGTTTGTTAAAAGTCTCAGGAAACATGTCGGCAGAAACGTGTCAGGTTTCAAAAAACAGAAAAACATCGTGACCTGAGAATTATTCGGTCCTTCTGGCATTTGTCAACAAAATAAGTTATTCACACGAAACTTTCTTCAAACCTTTCTGTGTGTGTTTACTTTGTTGTTTTGTAAGTAAAGAGCCTCATAATCTGAAGGACAGAATGTTCGTCGACAGCTGCAGGTGTTGTGAAGGTGATCAGACTGTGAATGACAGTCAAAGTTACCGTTCGTCTCGTTTGACCTCAGTGAAAGTTTAACCCGAACAGCTCTGAATAATGACGCGGCACATAAAGATAAGTCTGTTATCACCACGTGACAATTAAAGGTTGCTAATAGTAACAGGAAATTACTGAGTCGGCACAAACGGCAGGATGAACTACAACCTGAGCGATCAGATGGACCGACGATAAGCTGTTGTTTACGACTGATTCTCATCTTTCATTGGTCCTCGTTCACATAAACCCAAACACCATAAATGTGACTCACTTCCGATTTTCAACACGTTTCAAACACGTTGTGACAGGAGCAACAACAGACTGAGGAAAGCGGTGAAATGTTTCAAAAACACCTGTTTGGATCCTCCCACAGGTAAACAGGTTGACTGGTGACAGGTGAGAGGATCATCATTGAAGATAAAGAAGGGCGAGGTTCATCTCTTTATGAACGATATCACTCTGTTCATTAATAATCACCTAATCATGATCCATAAAGGTTTTAAAGGTGTTTTTAACTCGAACATGTGGAAACTTTTCTTGTGTAGAAGCTTGCACATGAGCTGCGACCAGAAGGGGGCAGTAGTGAGTGCAAACAAAAGCAGGACCAGGAGAGAAAGAATCAGCAGGAGTGACTGTGTGTTTGTACCACTTTTGTATTAAACTTAAACAGTGTGAACAGTGTCAGTTTCTGTGGGAGCAAACCGACTCAGTTTTCTGCAGATTCTCAACATCTCAGTCATAATTCCGAGGTCACGATGAGTGAAAATGCTAACGAGTCCAGTGAACTGAAGGCTCGGACCTTCAGGCTCAGTTTCAGAATGACAGGAGCCGAGCGGTCTCACCGTTACGTTCCAGTAGATGGGGGTCGGAGTGTTTCTTGCCCATGTCGGCGAAGGATCGAACCAGCGGGATTCGGTTGCTCAGCTTCTTCTCGCTCTGATGGTGGTGACGCCTCAGCATGGCCTCCCTCACCTTCTCTCGAACGCCCTCCTCCAGCTGACCCGACGCCAGCATGCTGTCGATCACCATGTCTGCGTGTGAGCAGGAGGACACGAGATCAGCTGACGTGCAGCAGGTGGGATCACATGAATCAGACGGCATTTAAGAGTCACATGATCTCATGAGCAAAGGCTTCAAACTGTCGTCTCAAGACACAGACCGGAGGATTCAGGTCCGGACACAAAGACAGAGACCTGATCAGACTTTTAACACCTTCAATTCAAAATGTCAAAATGTTAAAGTTCCTCTCTGACTGAACTTCACCTTTAATGTTTTTATCATTTCAATATCTTTTTAACTTGTTTGTCCCCTTAATGTTTTAAGTGAAACATGATAAACAGCCTTTAGTGCATGAAAATGAGCGTAACTGAGGTGAAAATGTGACGACGCATCAGAACAGCGACAGCAGTGAAGGCGAGCGTGCAGACCTGCGATCTCCTCGATGCTGTCGGCTCTCATGTCGAGCAGCACGGTGCCGTTCAGGATGCAGGAACGCAGCTCAAACAGACTGTGGAGGGACAGCGTGGCCACGTACGGTTTACTCCAACGTTCACCGCCGTCTTCTACGTCCTCCTCGAACTTCAACCACCTGAAAACACGACAAAGAGACTCAGCCTCACCTTCCAGAGCACAGCTGCACAGATGTTACTGTCACACTTCAACGAGTCACTGATTTCTGTCCCACTGAACCGAGTTAAAGTTTGTTCCAGACTTGGATTCATCACGTCTTTACTGCAGTTTGTTTTAGTTAAATCATCCAAAACAGACAAACGTCTCCTCTTCAGCTGTGTTTGACTTCCAGTCTGAAAAACTCACAGCTTGAAAAGTTCAAAAGAAAACAGATCTGTGCAAATCCAGCTCAGTCACGCTGGTGTTAAAGGACTTAAAGATATCAAAACCAAAGCCACTGGATTTATGCACCAACACTCCGATGATAAATCCTGATTAAATACAAGTTTAGTCCGTGCAAACAAGAGAGGATCACCTGTGAGAGCAGAGTGAGATGGTCTGTTTTTAGAAGAAGAGGAAAAGACATCGGGATGCTTTCAGAGAAAACTCGAAAAATGATCATTTTCAAATCACTGAAGTGAGTAACGTTAACATTCGGAGACTCAGGTGTGTCCTCACCTGGCCGTCTCCCTCCACTCCTGGAAGTCTCCGTCTTTGAAGGCGAGCTCGTCCAGCTCGGTGAACAGGTCATGAGGGATGTGCTCCTCGTCTCCGTCCTCCGTCCCCAGGATGAACTGGACTCTCTGAGACGGCGTGTCTGCGGAGAAACAGGAGACGAACATCAGATCATCGTGAACATCACCCAGAGGAGTGTGTGTGTGTGTGTGTGTGTGTGTGACTGGGCGGACCGTATGTGGGCGACTCCCGGCCGTCCTCCCTGTCCAAGCGGTCCCGTCTCTTCCTGTGATGGCGGTGTCCGCGGTGTCGGTGACGCCTTCGACTCTGACGGCCCAGAGGAACGTGGACGCCGACGAACACGGCTCTGTGACCTGACAGACGGAAACACAGTCAGCAGACGGGCCAGACTGACAAACACTGAGGCCCAGAGAAAAACCTCAGACCAGGTTTTTCTGATGTGCTGCAACTACAGAGGACGACTGAACACTGTCAGAGAAAAGACATCAGACCTGAACCAGGATCCAAAACCAGGAACTCAGTGAGACTGCAGGATCATTAAGCTGAAGTCACACTTTTCTGATTATCTGCCTTTTTTAACATAATGAATCAAACAGAGGACAGTTTTTATGATCAGCCTGCAGTTTGATGTCATCGAAATCTGTTGTTTATTATGTTTCATTAATGTAATAATCTTAATAATTGTTTGCCGTCTCACTCATCTGCTTCTTCACAGAAACGAGCTGAAAGACGGACGTGTAAATAAAAACTGAGTCATCTTTGCTTCTTTATGTTTGACTGTAAATACAGACAGAAGCCACCTTGTTACAGTGTGTGTGTGTGTGTGTGTGGGTTTGTGTGTGTGCAAACAGAGGACTCACTCTCCAGCTCTTCCTTCTCAAAGTTGGTGTGGAGGGTGGAGCTGGTCTTCCCTCGGTCCAGCACGGCCTCTTCATCGTTCCCCTGCAACGACACACAGAAACAAAACAACAGCGCCGCCAGAATCAGTCATTAAGTCATTAAGATAACGAGATAAAGGTGTTTTCATTGACGGGAAGCTGCTCTCAGCGCGCACACACACTGAACTCAGGCCTGTTTCTCCATCACAGAGGCTGACACGGACACACTGCAGCTGTTTTCTGTTTCTTTTAACTCTGTTATCTTTCCTTCCTGCCACCATCATCAGCATCATGTCATGCAACTCTAACTTCTTCAGGCTCCTTTAGCCAAAACTAACACATCTGTCGACTAAACTTTGACCAGCTCCACTCTGATCCCAAAGACTTTCCACCAAATGCAACCTAATATTCCTTCTGTTGGTCTTTAACTTCATCGAACTGTTTATTTCTCTAAACTGTGCAGCTGCTGCACAAACTCAGACCGTCTGGCTCCGCCCACAGCGCCACGCCTCAACACACAGTCGTCACTGATGTCGACAGGAAGTGCTGCGACAGCTGGACATCAGGACGGTTGGCAGAGACGCATCCTGCAGCTGGATCCACCGACAGGCACGACAGGAGCCCCAGAAGGAAACCAAACTAACACAATAAAAATGATCCAGTGGTGTTTACTGTTCACACACACACACACACACACACACACACACACACACACACACACACACACACACACACACACAGCTGTGTTGTCAGCGCGTCAGACAGGAAGTGCAGCCGACCAGCTGGTTGTAACTCTGCTGTGACTCTGAGCTCAGAGCCTGCTGTCTGTTTGTACAGCAGCATGCTGACAGGCCACACACACACACACACACACACACACACACACTCTCACACACACACACACACACACACAGGGGATGGCTTAAAGGAACAGCTCCTCGTGCCTCGTGTCTGCACATGCAAACCCACAGAGTCAAACAGCCGCCTGTGATTCAGGACGTTTTTCAGAGTCGATTCGTAAAAAGCGACACGCTGAGGAACACAAAGGTCATGTGATGCCGACAGGACGTCGACTCAACACGAGCAGCCGAAGAAGAACTCTGTCTGGATCGAACACAGTGTGACGGTGATGGTGAAACAGTTTCCAGTTAAATAATGACACACTGTTACACAACACACTGCAGCTCCATGCAGACACTTTCATTCTGACTGAAACATCCAGGTGGAGATTCTGGTTCATCTGTTCACACCAGAGGTCATCTGATACTAATGTTTAATACTACGGCATGAAGCTGATGCAGGACTTTTACATGTAACCATGTACTTGTACTTCAAGGAGTCCAATATTTCTCCCACCACTGAGTTTTAATTGTGTCCTCATCAGGAAGTGACAGGAAGTGACAGGAAGTGACCAAACTGTCCACATGATAACGATACTAATGCTCCTCACAGAGCAGAACAGCAGCGTCCAGCTCATCCGTCACCTCGCCGCCCGCCGCGTCCTGATGATGGTGAAAACGTCTGAAAAGCCGCTCAGGTCTGAACCAACTGCGAGTGACGGATCCATCCGGGTCAAACACAGATTTCTCACTGTGGTGGACACAAAGACCCCAGAGGACTTCACTTCACTTCACTTCACTTTACTTTAAGTTATTTTGGTTGAATAATCCAGTTGCTTGTTGGTGACAAACAGCATAAATGCAAACATACAGAGTAAAGTAAATGGATCTCTGGTCTCACAGACTCTTCAGTCTGGTTTTAAACTCTGTTTCTTTGCTTGTTTTTGAGTTTGAGGTTTAAGTTTCAGTGATGAAACATCCAGACTGTGTTTCCGTCTTCAGCTCAGTGCGAACTTCGGCTGATTTGACTGTCAAAAATGTGTCTGATGATGTTTTCATGCTGACATTGACAGACAGGTGTGTCTGAAAATGAACAGAACCACAGAAGGAGTGGAAGCTGACGGAGAGAAAACGGCGGTAAAAGCTCTTCAGACGTCATTTCTTTGGCTCCTCCTGCACCCAGCGAACACTGACATCCTCTGAATCAAAACCAAAAACCTGAACAAAGTCTTCTCTGATGTGTATCTGGATTTGCAGCTCAGTCTGCCTGCAGAAACCCACAGCGGCAGAGAGTGAAACTCCAGAAACACGCTGCTGACACACATTAGAGTCCCTCTTTGGCACTATTGTTAAAAACCAACTGTAGCTGCATGTTGGTAATGAATATTTACTTCTACTAAAGACACATTTTGAATTTTAGACCTTTAACTCGAGTGTTTAAGAGGCTGTTTTGTTCCTTTTACTACAGTGAAAACTGCAGGCACTTCTGAAAGAAAAGGAAAAGACCAGAAGACATTAAGCAGTTGTGACATTTAGTGTGAAAAGAATCTAAAAATAAAATCTGGCTCGCAGGAATCTGGTGGTGATTCTGACAAAGATCAGCTTTCAGATTTATGAGTCCAAACCGATTCTGTTCTCGCGTCTCCAAACACTCCTGACGGCAGCAGATTCAGATGTCACGTTTCGGCTCAGCTCACGTTCGTATTCCAGAGAAAGTCTGGCATTCGTTACAAAAAGTGATTTTTGATTTCAAACAGAGCGATTTGTTTTTTCTGTAGAAACAGAAAATCACAGCAGAAAAAAGACAAAAAAGATCTGAGGATTTGAGTTGTGAGGCCTGAAATTAATTTGAAAAATGAAGGCTGAGATTCACGACGTTTACTCTCATTTCATCATAACTTCTGAATATTAAAATAATTTAAGTTTGGCTGCTTCATGGATCCAGCACACAGTTTTCACGGTGAGCTGGCAGAGTGCTGTCAGAGTTTCCCTGAAGTTAAATCCTTTCACAACACTGAACGTAATGATTCCACCCAGTAAAATACTCTGAAGATGAAGTTCTTCTCTCTGATTCGAGGGTCTAATGTCTTTTTTCACTGATACTTTTCAAATGTTAGTGTTTGCTGTGTTTCCTGGTTTTCTGGAACAAAAGTCTGCAGGTCGCCTTCAGCTCTGAGAAACTGATCAAATTGATTCACCAACAGATCTAATAATAACTGACAGATTCACTCTGCAGTGATCAGTTTTCATGGTATTTCCATATTAGCTGAGGTGTGTGTGTGTGTGTGTGTGTGTGTGAGACTGTTTGCCTTGTGGATGTACTTTGTCTTTGCACACACACACACACCGAGTCGCCGCTGAGCTCTTTTCCTGTTTAACCATCTCATTTCCTCAGTGTTTCATGAACCTGTCCGCTGAAGCGACGCCACACGGAGCTCCGACCACAAACTTTGCAAACCGATAACGCCGGACAAAGAGCGTGTGTTCTGGGATACATACCAGTGACATGGCTCTGGCCACCCGCTGGCTGGCGATATCTCCCCAAAAGTCTCCCATCGCTGCTCTCTCTAAAACACAGCCGACTTCGTCAAACCATTTCTCCTCAGATCCTAAAAAAGCACTCGCAGGAAACCCAGAAAAAGTCCAAATAAAGAGAAAACCCCTCCGGCAGCGAAGTGGAGGAACGGCTCGGTAAGAGCTGGCTCGTCCAGGTTCAGCATGTAAATACAGACGCTGTGAAAGCGGCACGGCCTCCGCGATGATTCATGTATTTATAGCCGAGTGTGTTGCTTCACTGAGCGCCTGTCAGAGCGAGCAGCGAGCCTGGAAGTCTGCAAACACAGCAAGAAAAAAACAAAAAGGAAGAAAAAAACGGGGGCGGGGTCTGTTGTTCCTCTTCAAAAATGTGGATGTTCATCACACAGAGCAGGTCTGCTGAACACAACCAAACCTCAACTCCTGACACTTCACTTCCCTCTGAGGCTTCATTACCGGCTGAACTTTTACACAAAACTCTCCACAGCGGCTCATTTCTACATTCCTCCTGTTTTATCACCAGTCGACAGCAACAAGCGTGAAGTTAAACAGGTCTGAAGTCAGCAGGACACGAAGCTGCTGAAACTCTCACGTGTCTCTGCAAGTGCAGCTTCTGTTTGTTTCGACATCTGTGAGTTTGCACTTCTGTGAGGAATAAAACAGAGAGAGAGGTTTGCAGTTCGCAGAAGCAGCTCCAGAACTTTGACTCTTCGCTCCTCACGCAGCCTCTCAGGTGACAGCAGCTCCGAGCGGCTCAGGAGTCCTGATCCGAGACGACGACGGCGAGCCACAACATGAAGGCTGAGACTCGAGACCGGGGGGGGGCGGGGGTTTCCTCTTTTGTTCTTTTATCGTCAACACGACCACAAACACACAGACACACACACACACAGACACACACACACACACACACACCCACACACAGACCTCACCTCACAGCAGGAACAAGAAAAGCTTTAAACGTCAGACAGACTCAGGATCAGCAGCCTGACGTCCAAACGTCTCCTAACGTCACAAACTGAAGGATTTCTGCTCGTCTGAAGCGTCTCGGCGGTTAAACAACACGAGGAGACAAAACTGCAGATTTTCACGGTGAAAATAAAAAAATAAATAAAAATGTGAAAACTATATGGACTGACTCTTTCATGATTAGTGGAACAATCCTTTAATTATGGACAAATCAGTTTGGTCTGTGACCTTCAACCTCTGACAACTAAAACCTGATCAGTCCATTCTGAGCTCAGGTGGATCAAATCTGAAGAAATCCCTGCAGATGTCTCTTGACATGTTATGTTCCCCAGAATGGGACGACCGGACGACATCATGATGCCTCAAACGACGGCCGTCAGCACAGAATTCCCGGCTTCCTGCAGGTATTTTTCCAGGATCCGACCGGGAAGCATCTCAGTCGCTTCCAACATCAGCACAGATTAGCAGACACGTCCACAGAGCAGCTCATCACGTCCATCTCACCGAGCAGAAACAGAAGACTGACACATGTATCAGGTGCTGCTCGCTGCACCTGAACGCTGCACTGTGCTCAGGTGAGTTCAGGTGTCACCTTCACAACATGACTGCCACACAACATTAGGAGGAACTACTTTGACAGTTAACACATTTAACAGCTTCCTTTTTGGTGCTTTATTTTGAAAGAGCAGGTTGTTCTGCTGCTGCAGGAAGTTCGACATCACAGCTCGACTAAATGATTCAAATCTGAACAAACACACATGAAGATTAAGACAATTAAGTCACAAATCTTTTTTATTGGTCCTTGAAGCACTTAGATAAGATCTGAAGGGGACAATAAAACCATTCATGAGAGCAGGAAGGAAACAGGAAGCATTGCATTCTGGGAGAAAAAAACATCTGAAGTGCCTGGGTTGAGGAATCAATTCTTGGCTGTGGAAAACTCATCAGAACATTAATGATCATAACACGAGTCAGTAATGTGTTGAAGGAACTAAAAAAGGGGGAACTGAGCTGTGAAAGCGGCGCAGCACCCGGACAGATTACAGCTCGCACACGACGGCGTTTCCTCAAAACTCTCAATACTTTCATCTTCATGAGACGCTGCACAATGTCAGCGGATTCACATGATCAAGGAGAACGTTCACCAAGTGTGAAGGAGGCATGAAGAACATTTCAACCAAGAGGCTGAGCAGCGATCAGCTGTAACTGACAAAACCAAAACACGCTGCAGCAAAACTAATTCTGACTGGAAGAAAATAACTAAAAGCTCCGTCTGCTTCGCTCAGCACCGCGTCCAGAGATCCATCCACGTTCCTCAGAGCTAACAGTGCAGCAGAGAGGCTGCTGGAGACAGAGCCACACTGTAAACCATGCTAAGAGATCAGAAAGTTTTCATGCATCAAAATGCATCCAACAACATCAAATGCATTTGATGCATCAAAACGCATCCAAAAACACAAAAAACACAGTCCTCTGAATCTGAACTGCCCCTGAGGACTGAAGCTGCACCGGGCTCGGCGTCCAGGTGTGGGCTCGCAGTCTGACCTCAAACAAACCAACCCTCTGTGACAAACAGGCCTTCAATAAAACACGTCACATCACCGTGTGACAGCAACCAGACGTAGGGCTGCAGGATACGGCCTAAAACCAATATCTCAATATTTTTAGGTTATATCACGATACACGATATATATCTCGATTTTTTGATTTCTCCTGTAAATCACTATATAAATGT
>JAUZTA010000030.1:249975-260698 GCA_034780835.1 Ctenochaetus striatus | reverse complement strand
CGGCATGATGCTGTTTCCCATCAACATGTTGTTAAATGTCTCAACTCGTCCGTTCTGCAGCAGAACCTGAAGAACCTGAAGAGTCTGTACCTGTACAGCTGCGAAGTTTCCACACTGGACGACTACAGAGAGAGCGTCTTCGAGCTGCTGCCTCAGCTCACGTACCTGGACGGGTACGACCAGGAGGACAACGAGGTGCCAGACTCGGAGGTGGACAGCGGTGAGTCCGTGTCACCTTTCGGACGGTCGTTAAAATCAGGAAACACTGACTTTGGTTTTCACCTCACAGCTTCTTGGGCTTCTTGTGCTGTAACCATGGCGACCAGTTCACAGCAACACAAACAACTGAACTTTAAAGATTAAGAATCTGTAGTTTAGACAAAGATCTGATCCTGGATCAGTGTCTCAACCCAGCTGAGCTCAAATAAAACCACATGCATCCTGTGCTGGAAAATCTCTGCAGCAGCAGAACCTTAGAACACACACACACACACACAGAAACACACACACACAGAAACACACACAAACAGAAACACACACAAACAGAAACAAACACACAAACACACACAAACAAACAAACAAACAAAAAAAGTACTCCGTCATGTAAAACAATAAGTGCAACATTTGGATGACATTTTGTTCCAGACGACGATGAAGCTGGTCCTCATGGAGACGATGACGATGAAGGTGAGGACGAGGAGGAGGAGGATGATGAGGAAGGCTCTGAGGGAGACGAGGTCGGCCTGTCGTACCTGATGAAGGAGGGAATCCAGGTGAGTTTGCAGCTGCCTGTGTGTGTGTGTGTGTGAGTCAACAGTTTTTATTGTTTCACTGATGTGTTTGCTCCTCCTGTCAGGATGAAGAAGACGATGGAGACTATGTTGAAGAGGAGGAGGAGGACGATGAGGAGGAGGAAGAGGAAGATGGAGGTTTGTGTTTGAATCTTTGCCTGTTAGAACGTTCTGTCAGCGGCAGAGCTGCGATATAAGAAGAGTGAATCTTCCTCATGGAGTTGAGTGACTGCAGGTCACATGGACCTGAAAACACGACAGATGGGAGGAGACTCTGATCCGTTACATTAAAACTTTGACTCTGCAGGTGAACCTCAGTTTGCTGCCCAAACAAACGAAGCCTTAAATCTGAGAGGTGATTTTCTCCTCTGAAATCGTCTTAAACTGGGTCTTTAATAATAACATGAAGTCTGTTCTGTTCGGCTTTTCAAAACTTTATTTCACTGTTTCCACAGATTCACCTCTTTGTTTTTACTCGGAGACATTTTTTATTTTTATGAGTGTGAAATCTGGAAAGAGTGAAACTTTGTTGTGGGTCTTGAAGTGAATATTTAACTTGAAAACCATGTTGTGTGTCAGATGTGGAGCCTGCAGGAGTTCAGGGGGAGAAGAGGAAGAGAGATGCAGAGGATGAAGGTGATGATGATGATGATGAATGATCACCTGAGCCGCCCTCACCCTCGAACACCCCCACCCCCACCCCCGATGACCTCTGACCCCGCCAGCCGGACATCACCTCAGAGCCGCAGACGGACAGGAAACACACACACACACACCCATAAGAAATGAGTCATGTGACTGATGATGTCATTTGGAAATGTGATTGAATCTCAGATCAGAACTCACCTGAACGACAGCAGGTGTTTGGATTAGACCGCTGGGGGGTGATGGGACTTTAGTATTCTAAAACTGTTATCAAGTAACTAAATTCTTTACTGCAGTACTTTTCAGAGTATGGAGTGAGGTACTCGAGTATTTCCAGTTTTTCCACAAAAGCAGTTCCAGTTCCATCTCGCGCTCAAATCAGTTTTAAAACGAGGAAAACGTCTCAGATCAGTGTGTTCATTCACTGTTACCGTAGCGACAGCCAGCTTCAGTGTCACACAGGATGCGTTCAGGTGCACTCAGTGCAGATTTTATCATTCTCCTCGACGGCGCCTCAGCTACAGAAGCTGCCGTCACATCCAGGTGACTTCAGACCGACAGGAAACATTCACACTGTGACGACCTGATTTTAGACTTTTTACACTCTGAGCAGAAACAGATTAGAATGAATCCACTCGCCTGCAAACGTCACCCAGCCAGAGATCTTTGTGAATGTGAAGCAGCGTTTCGGGTGAAAGATGCTCCCAGTGACCCTGTTTGGACCAAAATGACGTCACAGCTGCCAAACTGATTTCCTGCACGGCAACTGAGTGTGAAGCTCTCTGATTGGATGATTCTGATGGCGGCGAGATGATTTATTCTACTTTTGTTTGTTTTCTGTTTTATTGACTTAAATGTGTTAACCCCGCCCCCCTCACCTGTCACCTGTGGGTCTGCAGCTCTGTGCTCTCGGTGTCGGTCTGGATCCAGACTCTGGATCCAGATTCTGGTCTGTGTAAATAGAAGAGAACTGGTAGAACTCTGTTGGTCTTTTGTGTCGTCCTTTATGAATCTGAACTGTTCTGAGTTTGGAAAGCGGATTTCTTCTTCTGAGTGAATTTTATTTTTTTATTCCCGTCTTCTGATTGTGTTGCTGTAACCAGAGTGTTTTTCAATAAAAACAACTGAATTCTCAACACTTCTTTTGAATCAACGTGTGGTGGCAACGTTCAAGAAAACCGAACAAAGCAGCTGGGATGCTTTACACAGAGACGAGTGTCCAACAGCCCAGAAACAGACAGCTGACTGAACTAAACTAAGATTTACCTTCAGGTTTATCTTACTTATTCTAAGAAAGTTATTTCATGAAGCCAAAGATGAAGAAAAGTCAGAATATCTCCGTTCAGGGAAACTGACAGTTTGACTTGTTGTTCTACAAAGTGAAGATTTAAAGCACTGAAAGTAGAACTCAACAGTGATTATGTGTGAGACTTCAGCGTTTCCTCTTCACGAGTGAGGAAACATCAGGTTAAATAAACTCATTTGGCCTCTTTTTGTCTTCAGCTGCAGTGAAACGTTCACCATCGATGTCTCCGTGAAAACGAGTTCAGCAGTTTCTGTCATTTCTGCATTAACAGACTAAAGAAAACAAAGCTGTAAGTCAGAAAATCAAAGTATCATCTTGTCACTCAGTTTCCTGTCAGTTGGTATGAAGTGTCCGTGTCCACCACACGGTGGCGCTGCACGTCTATGATTTGGCTTCTGCAGGTTCAGTTTCTCTGTAAACGTGTTTGAATTTAGTTAAGAGTTTAATCTGACCTTTGCCCCCTAAAGATGTCACATGGTCCTGCATTACAGGTCTGAGTCATGTGACGTCATCATGACACGCTTCAACAAACTGAAGTTATTGATCAGAGTCTGATCGGGTCACGGCAATTAATCGGTTCTGTTGTCAGTGTGTGTGAGAAAAAGCTCGTCTGAATCTGGATCACACACTCTTTCAGGAAGCGTGTGTGTCGAGCTTCCTGTTCTGGTTCCAACGTTAACGTGCACAGTGTGACGACACAAAGACACGATCATCAGAAACACGAGGTTTTATTTTACTGTTTTTTAAAGAACAAAATGTTTTGTGTCTGTTTTCAACTTTTAGGATTTACAAACACGATTTGGCTGAAAAAGAAAAACATTTTCTGTGGATTGGAAATAGATGATGACTGCTGACATGGGCTGAGAACTGATCAGAAAGATGTTTGTATCGAATACATTTAAAGTAACTTATTAAAAGTTTTAAAGTAACTTATTAAAAGTTTTAAAGTAACTTATTAAAAGTTTTAAAGTAACTTATTAAAAGTTTTACAGTAACTTATTAAAAGTTTTACAGTAACTTAAAAACCTGGTCTCACCTGCTGAAAAGTCTGTTTCTGTTGGAAACTGAAGCTGCTTCTTGTTTGCTGAACATCACAGCAGTGAAACACGAGTCACGGAGGTGTTGAAGCCCCGCCCCTTTCACCTGCACACATTTCCTGACCTCTGACACGAGTTCATGAGGTCAAACATCAAGTGTCGCCATGGAAACATCATGTTGGAAACATCATGTTTGTTTTTGATAAAGTTTGTTTCATAAAGACGTCGACGAGCGTTTGCTGCTCCGCGTTCACGCTTCTGTTCGACAACTGAACCAGGAAGAACCAGTGATGTCACACACCTGTCATCAGTGACACGCTGCTGCTGAGCAGGTGAGGTGGCGTGAGCACAGGTGAAGGAGGGGGGCAGACAGACAGGTAGGGGGACAGACAGAGAGAGAGAGAGGCAGACACGAGACTGAGACAGACTCTGAGTGTGAACTTCAGCAATTCACAGGTGAGTCTTCCTGCCTGCAGGTGTGAACTGAGGGGATTGGTCACCTCGTGTCAGGACAGTCACACACACACACACACACACACACACACACAGGACATGGTGTGTAAGAGCTCCTCACTTCATGAGATCAAACTGATCCAGGTTCAGTTTGCAGACTTCATTACTGCGCATTAACTGACCGCAACTGCACCGCAAGCTCACGCCACTGCGTGACTACATCTCCCATCATCCCCTCTGACTAAAAAGGTTATAAAGAGCAATTTCATGGAGAAAAAAATATACAGCCACTAAACTTTTAGAAAGGTGCAGAATAAAAGTCTGTAATTCATGAAAACATTTATAAATGTTAAAGGTCCGAAATGATGAAACTCACTCGGTTTTCATCTGCGCGAGTTTGCTGACAGACCGGACACGGCCGGTAAAGATCTCTCAGCCAATAGCGTGGCTACCTTGATGTCACGTGACGTCACCGCCCGGTGGACGCAACGAGCCGTAGCGTCAGCGCGTGCCAGGTTTCTTAGCTGAAACGTCTGAACGCAAACGGAGCGTTAAAGTGCGATTCAGCGCATTTAAACCAGCTACAGAACAAACTGAAGTCCTCACAGTCTGAACTAAAGTTCGTCATCTGTTCTGTCGTCACAAACAGAGAAATATCGGCTTCAGTCCCTGACTAGCCACGTTAGCATGTTAGCATGAGTGACGATCACTTCCGCTTATGTCACAGTCCGCCGATTAAATGTTTCACAGCGATGCAAATCAGACATGATAATAAAATCAGTTTGTTACTAAACCACGAAAGATTCCTGGCTCGACCTGCTGCCTGTCTGTCTGTCTGCCTGCCTGTCTGTCTTATTATTCCAGCTCTGTCAACACACACAGAGTATCAGCCTGGAAACCATAGTGGGAAAAGAGTGAGTGCGCCACCTGCTGACCGGGAGGTCCAGATGTCTGCAGCAGCTGCAGTGACACACCTGAACCGTCAAACAGTAAAACAGGAGGAATGTTGAGCACAAACGGGAAGAAGATGAAGAAAAGTTGGTCATGTAGTAAAAACAGCTGCTCAGTCGGTCAGAACTCCGAGTTTCACTTCAACGAAACATCCCAAAGTTTTTCTCAAAGTTCAGCAGTGAGGTGTTTCCTCGGGGCCAAATGGGCCAAATGTGATGTTAGGCTATTGCCACTAGCTTGTTAGCTTAGCATTAGCCGCACACAGCTAACTTCTGTCCAAAGGTAAGAACCCTTAACTTTGACCAATTTTATCCAACAAACTGGATCTAACATGTTAATCTGTGAGCGTTAGAGGGTCTGCTAGGTGCGTTTTCGACCTCTGAAGGCAGGCTAGCTGCTAGCTGCTAGCTGCTGAGCTAAACTCAAACTCCAGCTCTGTTCTGAACACAGCTCAAGCTGAGCTCCATCAAGGAGGATTTCACTTAATTTGAACATTTTCTTGAAACGCTGCGTTGTCCTGCGCTCTGTCGGATTTACATTCAGTGCTTCTCATCCTTCAGCTCAGACGTGTTCAAACACCATTTAATATGTCGTTTACTAGCTAGCTGCTGCTGTTTTTGGAGCAACCTGCAAGGAAAGAGCACAAAACCATCATGTAAACCTCTCAAGGTCCTTCACTTGAGAGCCTTTTAGTATTAAAAGACTGTCAGAAAAGGCAGGACATGGAGTTTATTAAAGGCAACATAATGAAACTAAGGAGTTTGTCATTATTTACAGAAACATTTCAATTCACAGACTTAAAAATAATTTTCTGACCAGAATGTTGGTATATTTCTTTCTCTGTCCGAGTGTTTCTTTCATTAAAAACTCGCGTAT
The DNA here is from genome assembly GCA_034780835.1 of Ctenochaetus striatus. NCBI lineage: Eukaryota > Metazoa > Chordata > Actinopteri > Acanthuriformes > Acanthuridae > Ctenochaetus > Ctenochaetus striatus. The sequence continues at coordinate 254,639 of JAUZTA010000030.1, read as the reverse complement.
AAATTTTTGATGATTGAGTTCTAATGTTCATCTCCCAAACAGCAACAGAAACCATTTAAACTCTTCGTACCAAAGTCTATTTTAAAAAATATACTTTTCTCATTCTAACTCCGAACGAGTTGAACTGCTCGTGTTCAAGTGTCTCAATGTTTCAGTGCAAACATTTTTTATTCCCAGCGAGTTTCACCGTAAAATGAGTCCTCGTTGTTCTTTCAGCAGAGACAGGAAGAAGATGGCTGAAGACAAAATGCAAACTGGATGTTTTTCTTTGTTTTTACTTTGACTGCTCAGTCACATGTTGGGAACGTTCCAACATGAGAACTTCATGAAACCCTGCAAAGACACCAGCATCCCCTGTAGCAAGGATGCTCCATTAGCATCAGTTACCTAATATAAGCTTCTTAGCTCACTAGCTTTAGCGAGCTGCACAGGTTTCAGGGTGCTGGAAAACAGACTGACAACAGGCCGTCTTTGCAGCTCACATTAGCACTGATAAACTCACAGTGAATATTATGACCGCTGGTGATCACAGGTTTGGATTAGCTTGTTCATTAGCCTTAGCTTCAGCATCAGTTTAGCTGTGTGAGCTGCTCGAGTGGCGTGCCGCTTGTCCTGATCCGAAGACTGTTGGTTCTCTTCATCCTGCAGCCTCCGATGTTTATGAGCAAACATTCACCTTCAGCCGAAGAAGAGGAAGAGTCTGAATCGTTTGGAGAAGCTGGTTCTTCACATGCGTGCATGGTATGACAGAAGCTAAGGAGGTTTGGTGGTTGCAGTCTGCGTCAAACAAAGCAGTTCGTTCAGCAGAAATAACCATGAACATCTTCAGCAGGAGTCCTGATCAACGCTAACACGCTCCAAACAGCCAGTCCTCTCAGGAAGTGATGGAAGAATTTGTGAAGATCGAGAAGACCGAAACTCAGAGTCCACGTCATGCTCGCAGCCTTTTCTGTACTCAGACAAGCACATGCTAACACTAGCATGCTAACTCTCTCACAGTAACAATGCAAACATGCCGATGTTTCATCATTTTCATCATCTTATCTTAGCATTTAGAATGCTAACGTTAGCTGGTTAGCAGTAAACACAAAGTAGAGCGAAGGCTGATGGGGATGTCATGAGTTCTTCAGGTGTTTTGTCATAAAAGTTTTGGACACATTAAAACCTTTTGATGGCGCCAGATGAAAGTCAAAGGATCAGAGAGTTTCCCTGCTTTTGTACGAGGTCTCGTTTTAGATTTCTGTCAATATGAAGCTTCTCCAACATGTTGTTACTTAAATACTAAACGAGTAAAATAACAAGGATTCAAAGTGATGGATGGGGTCAGAAATGAAAAACAGAAAAGTCTGCACAGTTTGTTTTGTGTTTTGCTTCTGAAACTCTCGTCTTGGCACATTTCCATTCAGTTTGAAGAGTCGCCAGATACGTTTTTGTCAAAAGTACCTTGATTGTTTTACTCTGTTTGGTTGCTGAGGACATTTTTGTAACCATGAAGAGACTTTAAGTGTTTAAGGAGACTTTCAAAGGATGTACCTTCATTTTTTAAGATATTTTCTGGTATCTTCATGAGACAGAGACGGCCAGAGTCGGACAGGAGACGAGGTGAATCCATGAAAACATTACTTTTCTAGTCACTAGTTCAGCTTGTTACACACTTTCAGAACGTCCGTCAACAAGAGGATGGAACCGGTGAAACCCATCAGTTTCATCCTGTTTTCCCCCGTCGAGCTTCAGAGTGAGCTGATTAAAATGAAGACTTCAGACGGCTGACCGGTCAGACGGAATCAGAGCCGCCACAGTCGTCTCGTCCTGCTCTGAAGTTGGATTTCACCAGGAACCGAACCCAAAACCCGGGACGGATCTCTGTTTACTGTTGTAATGTGTAACACACTGAACTGAACCAGAAAGGTGGATGGAAGCGACTGAACTGAACCAGAAACAGCCGGTCCTGTTCATCCAGGATGCGGCTCGAGCTAAAGGCTGTATGACTCTGATTTTAAAGGTAGATTTTTTCTGCAGTGCATCCGAGCGCTGAGCTCTCATCAAGACCTGAATTTGTTTCACATAAATTAAAGTTTTTCGATCCGGTTAAGCAGCAACAAGTCCAGCAGACAGAAACAGAAGCAGGTTTGAGTTTCGCTGCTGCGCCTGAACCGGCCGGCACCACGCGGCTCACATCGGGCTCCTGCGTCCTGCGTTTAATTTGGTGCTACTTGTGGGGGTGGGGGGAGGACGAGTCCAGCTGTTGGCACAATGCCCTCAGCTCCTTCACCTCCTTCAGCACCTCCTGAGCCTGACTCCAAGCCGCCGCCGCCTCCTTCAGGAGTCTCTCAGCTTCAGCTCGCGCCCCTTCAGTCGCCTCCTTCCCCTTCATCTTTCCCCGCTCCCCAGCCTCCCGCTCAGCCTCCTCACGCGCCTCCGTCAGCAGTCGTTCCGTCTTCTCCAGCTTTTGGCTGATCAGCTGCTCCAGCTGGCTGATGGACTCGGTGGTGCCGGTCGGTGAAGCGGACGGAGAACAGGACGTCGCTGTCACCTTGTTCTTAGCAGCTTTGGTCTCTGAGTGGGCCAGGATCTCATCCATGGAGGCACAGCGGTTTTTCTCTGCTGTCGTCAGGGCTTTTCCTGACTGGGGGGTTTGGGCGGGGCTCACATGCTCCCACGATGCCGCCCCCTCGCGGGGAAGGCTCTGGGATTTCCCAGAGGCCTCGCTGGTCCTGGTGGACAGAGCACCGTCCGTTTTGGACCTCGGACAGTCCGGGGTTCGGTGGGAAAGAGATTTGTCCAAGCCGACCCTGAAGGTGTTGCAGCCGTTGGCTTCATGAGGAGGTGGAGCATCCTCCTCCTGGATCAGATCCAGAGTCAGCATCCCGTCTGAGGAGGAGGTGGAGGCCTGCACACAGAGAGGAGGCCGGTCAGTCCACTGACACAAGTGAAACCAGCAGAAACAAAAAGCATGTGGACTCGAGGTCCATGCTTCTGGTTCTGGAGCTTCTGACTGGATCTCACAGTTTTCACCAGCAGATTCAGATCTTTCACACGTTCAGGACTTCAGGACTCCTCAAACATGTTGACTTAAGAGAACATGGAGGAAAATTTATCACAAGAGATCAAATATTATCCACTGATGAAGACCATGTGATTCAGTCCTAAAGCTCAGACCAAGAAATCAGGTGGAGATTCTCTACGACTAATCACAGCATGAATTCAAGGTCCTGACGGTGGACGGAGTCAGAGCTGGAAAAGAGTTGTTTCAAAGTTAAAGCCATGAGTTTGAAGGGCTGTCATTCCACAAGAACGAGCCTTTCTTTTGTTATTACACTTCAGTAAAAATACATTTATGATTAAACACTGAACAGAATGATGGGAGGGCTGTTAACGAAGTGGCGACGGCGGAGGGCAGTCGGACTGACCACGGCCAGCAGGTGACCTCTGGTCGGCAGCCGGCGGTTGTGAGGAATCTTCACTCGGTCTCGAGTCAGATGAGCCAGCTGAGAGTCTTCTACCGTCACCTGCAGACAAAAACACAAACTGCACGTGAGACAAAAGGTGCTTCAGCTTTTCAGTCTGTTCTACACTGCATCAAAGCACCGACGCCCCCTGCCTGCCGCCTGCGGTACTGCAGCCCTCTGCAGCAACATGCAGCTGTTCGCCTTCCTGCATCAAAGACACCAACGACTGTGCGTCAGTCACTTCCTCTTCAAAATTACATCAACAACCAAATAAGCAGGCCAGTAAAAGGCGAGAAGAAAACCTGAAGATGGTGTTTTTTTGAGCTGCTGTTCCTCCAGTGTCCACTAGATGCCGCTGTGATCAAAGAGACGTTTTTTTCCAAAAGCTCAGTTTCATCCAAGCTCTGATTTTTATTTTTATTTTATCATTTTAGTTTCATTTCGTCGGTCCGACCTTAAACGCTGCAGCACAGATACTTTATGTTTGCTGTGGGAAAAACACTTGGTGACGTCTCTCTTTCCAAGAGTAAAATAAGCCAGTTTCTTTAAACTCTGTGGAAAAAATAAGTTTCATAAACGTTGTGAAGTCCTGAAGGTCTGAAGAAACGTTCAAATAAAACTAAAACTAGAAGTTTCTCCCCGAGCTGAAAACCCCACAGCATCAACGTGATGTGAATGTGGCTTTCATTCAGCCTGGAACACAATGTGTGTGTGTGGGACAAAGGCTATCGATCAGAGTATTGATCAGAGTATTGACTGGTGGAAAAGATGAAGGCTGTCGAGTGAACGCTGACACACTTTGTGTCAGTGAGGCCTGAAACAAACACACCAACATTTCTCTCTTCAACCAAACAAACTGTCATGTGATCGCAGGAGCGTAAACAGGAAGTTAGTTACTGCAGTTTGTCAGCAGGTGGCGCTGCAGCAGTGACACACAGCTCACCGGCTTGGATTTAAATCTGAACATAACAACGTCTTTGATACAGAGAGAGAAGAGGCCAGTATCAGTATCAAAGTAATCCAGTATCAAAGTAATCCAGATCAGTTCACAGTGTAATCTGGAGCTGCAGACGCCTCATCGAGTCTGTTGGTGGAGACGAACACGCCGAGTGTGAACGTGTCAAACACAGGCGTCAAAACACCGTTTCCTGTTCTCTGTTCTCAGAGCTCCAACACACACACACACGCACACTCACACACTCACACACACACACA
>JAUZTA010000030.1:209543-223824 GCA_034780835.1 Ctenochaetus striatus | reverse complement strand
GCACTGCAACTCACTGTCCCGCACTGCAACTCCCTGTCCCGCACTGCGCCTCACTGTCCCGCACTGCAACTCACTGTCCCGCACTGCAACTCCCTGTCCCGCACTGAACCTCGCTGTCCTGCACTGCAACTCACTGTCCCGCACTGCAACTCACTGTCCCGCACTGCAACTCCCTGTCCCGCACTGAACCTCACTGTCCCGCACTGAGCCTCACTGTCCCGCAGTGGATCTGCAGTGATGTCTTGTTGTGTTTTTCTGATTGCAGCCATCACGTGACGCAGTCCAGAGACAAAGCTCTTCCTCTGCACAGACTGCCTCCTCCCTGGTGAGTTTTGTTTGAAATCATGAAGCTGCAGCTCTGAGTATCTGGTGCGACTTTGAATTACTGCAGTGACTCGGAGCCGAGCGTTATTTTTCTTAATATTCAGTAACAGAAAGTCTGAGGTTTCACTCCGGGAAATTTCCCATCATACTTGTCAGGTGTTGCCGTATGAAAAACGAGTGTCGACATGTGAACAAAGTATAAAATGTCATGATGAACAGGATTCTGTGCAAAGTTCATCCTGCACTCACAGGACGTCACGTTTCAGCAGCTTTTTAAATGAGTTCATTGATGAAGACTATGATTTACATATTATTGACAAAGAATAACACACACACACACACACACACACACACACACACACACACACACTGGTCCTGATGAAAGAACAGCAGCTGTTCGGTGAGCGCCTCATCAGTGTTCCCACTTTCACTCACAGAACTTTATCGTCAGTCACAGAGCGACAGAGACTTGAGTCGTGTGTGTGTGTGTGTGTGTGTGTGTGTGTGTGTGTGTGTGCTGCACTGACTGCCCCTGACCTGCAGATGTCGCTCTTTATCTCTAAACCTCCTGTGACACTGATGCAGATGTTTCTGTTGGATGTGATGCGTCACATCTGGTTCGTTACAAAAACTCACCTACGTTTCCGCGATCGAAGGCGACGACTTTGAAACTTGCAGATATTTGGTTTGCAGTGATTTTACACAAAAATTCAACAAATACTTTGATTACTGAGCTTTTTTTCTAAATTTAAGTGATTGGCTGATTGATTAACAGGCAGATTGTTTCAGAGGGGAAAAAAACAGATTCCAGCCAACATGTTGGTCACATGATCCGTCCTGTTTCCTCAGTGTGTTCCTGCTTCGGTGTTCGGACTGCGGCTTCACACCTCACAACGGAGATCAGATGGCCGATCACCTGCTGGCGAACCCGGAGCACCACAGCGCCACCTGCTGCCCCCGGAGTAAGACTTCCCCACACACACACCTCTACATTTAGACAGATACACACACACACTTCTTGATTTTTGAGCAATCCCAGTTCTCCCAGTGAATGAACGAGTCTTGAACTGGAGCAAACAACAACAATCATCAATCAGCCGTTTGTCAAGAAATATTTTCTGGGTGTCAACAAAAGTGTTTCTAAGGTGGAAATAACTCACAAAGAGAAGCAGAAAAGAATTTGCCAGACTTTTTAAAGATATTATTATAGTTTTTGAAGAAATAACTGTTTTAACTGGCTCATAATTGTTGATTCTGTCGTCGTCACAGAGTCAAACACTCTGCTGACGTCTCAGTCTGTCATCCAACAGGTTCTTTATCTCAAACTACTGAGTTCTGTGATCAGATCCTGCAAGACTTTTTAAAATAACATATAAAAATGACAACACAGTTTGAATTTGAGACTGAATTTCTGCTTCATTTCTCTTCATTCTTCAGCGTGACATCGTCTTCATTTTGACTGTTTTCTGTTTGGTACCAATTCAGAAGTTACCTAACCAGGTGATTTTTACCTGTTAGCTGGTCAGCAAGTGGGACAGTTTGTATACATACAGTATATGTATGTACACATTTAAATACACATATTATACACACATTTCAAATATTATTTTATACATTAACATTAGCTGTTACCTGTTAGTTTTCAATTTAATCTTTAAAGCTTCTTGTTAAATGTCACTTATTAGCTGCCAGTTGTTAGCTGTTACCTTTCAGGTGTTTGCTGTCACCTGTTAGCTTCTAGCTGTTAGCTATAAGCTGTTTGCTTTTAGCTGTTAGATTTTAGCTTTAAACATTTAGCTGTTAGCTTCTAGCTGTTAGCTTTTAGCTGTTAGCTGTTAGCTTTTAGCTGTGAGCTGTTAGCTTTTAGCTGTAAGCTGTTAGCTTTTAGCTGTAAGCTGTTAGCTTTTAGCTGTTAGCTGTTAGCTCTCACACAGTTGGTCTGTAGTCTGGTCCTCCTTTCCCTCCGGCCATGTCAGTTTTTCTCATGTGATTTCTACAAGACAACTTGTTTTTACAGAAGTTTCAGATCGATGTGAGTTACTTTTCGGTGCTGAAAGGGTTTTGATCATTACTTTTTTTTTTTTTTGAGTAATTTGAAATCGAAGCTCTGCCAAACGGTTCAGGCCGAATCGAACTCGTTACCTCGGCAGGTTTTCAGGAGAGGAACGCGCGAGCAGCAGCTGAGGCTCCGTCGTGTTCAATGGATTCAACCTGAACGAAGAGCGGAGGTTTGTCCACGAAGAGGATTTTTTTACTCTGAGAACCAGCAGACAAGAAAGGTAACGTTTCACGTTACAAATTCAATGTAACCTCGCTGTCAGTTTGACGTTTGTCAGGTCTCAACTTGAGAAGTTTGAAGCTTTTTCACACAGAGTTAACGCTTCATCATACAAACAGCTAAGTTTCAAAGCTAAATTCAGATTGCTGTCTTCAGGAAACTGCTGGATCAAGAGTTAAGTTTAAATTCATTTACAACATAGAAATGTTAGTGATACGACATGTGTTATCTTGGGCTAACATCAGCTAACAAAGGTAAAAACAAACTTGGGAAAAGAAGAAAGTTAGCTTAAAGCATTAATGGTGAGGCTGTGATTTTCTCCATCATTGAGACTGATGAGGAAGGCCTGGTTGTTGCCGACTGGTCCAAGGACACACCGGTCTTTGGGAAACTTCCCATTAATAATGATAAAGATGCATTCCGTTGTGTTTGCACGTCTCTCAGTCCTGTTAACGGATCGTGGCGTCTGACAGTAAATAATGTGCATGTTATTCAGTTAATCATGATCATGGTTTGAACTCAGAACAGCAAACATCGTAAAGAAGAAACTCAGAAAACAGTCAAAATTGAGCACAATGTAACCTGTTGAGTTAAACACTGAAAAATAATCAAAATTAAAAAGAGTCATTTGAAATTTGACCCTCAAAAACCCTGTTGCGTTCACTGAAAAGAGGACACAAATACAGTGTCATAAAGTCTTGTAGACTTTCAGAGTAAAACTCTGTGTGTGAAGTCAGACAGCACAGCTTTGTTTCATGGTTGCTTCGTGACGATGTAGCTGCTAGCTTCCTTAAGCTCAGTGTAAACACATTGCAGGTGTGAATAACCAGAACCTGTAAATATGTTCTTTATCTCTTTCTCTTTGAAGAGGTGGCTGTCGGAGTTCCTGGTGACAGCCGTTTGTCCTCGGATGTGTCGCAGACAGACAACCTCACACTTCCTCGGCGTCCTTCCCTAAAGAAAACAAAGAACTCGTGGATCGGCAGGTTAAAGATTCCATGGCACAAGATGCCGGCGTCGCTGTCACTGGCCATATCCAGAGGGCAGCGGGCCAACCCTGCAGACAGAAGGTTCATGGTGAGATCCGTGGTGGACGCCATGCGCAAACACTGTGCAAACCCCAGCAAGGCCGCCTGTGCAGAAGTGGCCAAAGGGATCGTGTCCAAATACCCTTTGACCTTTGCAGACGCAACAGAGGAGGGAGAACAGGGAGGAGGAGGTCACTCTTCGCTCGTGAACCAGCTGAGGACAAGAGTCGAACATGTCAACCGCAACAACTTGAGTGACAGAATCCGAAAGTCGAGGACGGTCTGAGTCTCTCCCAACGTGTTTTTGTGCTTTTTAAAAATGTGCATCTCTGCAAAGAGTGAAGAACCTTCGTTGAACTGTTCGAAAAACACATCTGACCTCAGTGAACGAGTGAATGAATGAATGTCGCTCATGCAAACTAAGAATGTTATTAAGAATGAAAGTTACATGAGTAAATTTTTTTTTTATTAATTTCTGTATTTAAAAAAATTCTGTTGAAAGTGCATGAAGCATTTGCAGTGTTATAAATAAACACTTGATATTTGAACTTGTGTTTGTGAACTGAAGCACAATATTTCTGCAGAATACAACTCAAATACATTTTCTTACATCATGAAAACTGCAAAAATTAGGTTTTCACAGTCATGTTACTGAAGTATAGAGTTAAAGAAACACTGTAGATAGTAACATTAAGTGAGCAGACGTCTCCAGTAGCTCAGTGTCTGTCAGGTTGATTTATTTCTACAAGGGGACTGAAAACAAATTTCTCAGCATCACCAGGACGGTTTCCTGTCACTCGTTTACATGCCGACACCTCTGAGGGAAGGTAAAATCCAGACGCTGGTGACCAGACACGTCAGAGTCATGTTTGTTAACAGCAGCTGTCAGCATTTATGTCTCAAAACGATGAGATTACAGTCTGGCTTTTGTTTCAGGGTTTGGTGGTAATGAAATGCAGGTCTTATTATTGTGAATGTGATGGTCGTTCGACTGCTGATGCTCAGTGCTAAAAGCATTTCCAGTGATTTCACCTGGTTGGAAATAAAATTCTAAATTTTACCTTTGAAAAAAGACCAAAACCAAGCGTGTTCTTCAAACACTCCAAAACAGGACCGAAGAGGTTGAGGCTACACATCCAGGACCTGCTAGAATTAAACATTTTGGAATTAAAAAATCCATCTTAATATCAAGCGAATTACCAAAAACATTACAGGCCAGTTACTTTTTTCAAAGAAGCAAACTGTTTGCAGAACTGTGGCTGCTGGAGAAACTGATTACACTCGCAAACTCGACCTGGAAAACCGGACAATCGATAAAAGAGCCATCCTCCATTGACTATTTAAAATATAAATAACTGTCAAAGGAAGCTAGCATCCAGTCTGAGCTGGTTTGTGGTGCTGGAAACTCGTGTCAGAGTGAAACTTCTTACTTTCTCTGATATTTTAACATATGGCTAATGTAACACCTGAAAACCTCGACTATCCTTTCCTTTCACTTTTTGTGTAGAAAACCGTGTCATACAAAATATCAGTCACAGCAGATTTGAATGTGTTTAGAGCAGAACTTTGACTCTAAGTGCTGCTCTCAGGTCGCCTCCCTCTCAGCCTGGATCCATTTAAAGGAGTCTGAACTGAACTCAATGTTGAACCGAGTTTCCTGATGTTCCTCTTCTCCTCTTAAACTTCCTGGAGAGGTCCAGGGGTTTCCTCAGACCTGACGCTCCACCCCTCTGGCATTGTCTTATTTTTGTGTTTACAAGGAGCCAAACTAAATAAGACTGACCCGGGTTCATTCGCTCGCTGATGGCAAGAAGCCGAGGAAATGTAAACATTAGAGGAAGATTGTTGTATGAGGAATTGTCTGTTTACACATCAGGACGCCTTCCAACATAATCTGCTGCCAATCAGGAGAAGAACGGCCGTGCAGAGTTCATTAAGTAAACCTGAAGAAGAAAGGCTGAAAATATACTTTCAAACACTTTTCTCTGTAACTTGGAAGACGACTCTGAACTGTTTCACATAATTACTCTTCTTCTGTGGTTACTCCATCTTTTAAACCTCCTCGACAGAGCAAACTATGTATTTCAGAAACAAGAAGGAGTTCAACACATAATCCAGACAAAAACAACTGTGAATGCTGAGTTCAGAGGCTCAGAACATCATACATATTGAATATCAGCACAAACAGACTATTACGACGTTGTTGTGTTACATATGGGTTGATTTATTACGGGGAACGCAGGCTGCTCTGGAGCAGGTTACCATGCAGTTTACAGGTAAAACCTGAAGTTACCTCGTAACCTTGAATCTAAAGTGCCGCCTCTTCCACGACACTCTCACCTGTGCAGTAAGGTGCTGCAAATATATTGACATGTAATGATTTTTTAAGGACACTGATTCATTTTATTTTGATGTTGATGTTTCGAGACGTGATGATAGTAAATGACTGTTTGGATGCTAAAAACTTTTGCATTATGTAAAAGGTAATTTGCTTCTTTTTTTCAGCTTACGTTGAATCTGACATCCAGTTCTGCCCAAATGAAGAGCAACACTCCTCAGAAGAGCAGGAACCAGTACAGAACAAGGACTTGCCTGGTCCGTCTTGGAGGTCAGCGGACTGTTGGAAGCTTCCCGCACAGCACAGCAGCAAGTCCACCATCGTCTCGTTCATGCAGAGCAGCGGGCCTCGTCACTTCCTGTCCAAGAACAGTGATGCCATTGATTTCTTTAACTTGCTCTTCCCTGCAGAGCTTATCGAACTCATCACCAGTGAGACTAACGCCCATGCCAAAACCTGTCACTTTCTGGGCTCCCACAACCCAGACTGGGTCCCTGTGACCACACATGAGATCAAAGGTTTCATTGGCCTGGTTGTCCTGATGGGAATCCAGAACCTTCCTGACCCGTCACACTACTGGTCCTGGAGTCACTACGACAACAGTTACACCTTCTACCGAGCCATGAGCTTCAAACGCTTCAAGCAGATTGCTGCCAACATCCGCATGGGCAGCTTTTCTACAAGTGAGTATCGTGGCACCAGTAAGCCCAGTGACCCGCTACACATCTTCAGGCCAATGCTGGAAATTCTGGGCACGGCGATGTGGAACGCCTACCAACCGAACTGCTCCCTGACCATCGACAGGGCACTGCTGCCCGGCTTGGACGAGGACAGCTGCAACAACAAGGAGAACCCAAAGACACAACCTCAGGTGTGGCTGCTCTGTGACTCTAAATCCGGGTACTGCCACCGCTTCTTCATCCAGGTGGGAGAGGAGGTGGGCAAGGAGCCGGGGTTCACAGTGGTGCCAGAGCTGGTGAAGGATCTGGAGGACAAACACCACCATCTTTACCTGGCAAATCTGCTTACATCTGTCCCACTCATGCAGACGCTTCTTGACCAGGGCATTTACGCCTCCAGCTCCTTCCCTCCACCCAACCCCATCCTGCCCAGAGAGCTGTGGGAGGAGGGGCAGCTGGAGAAACCTGGGAACTTCCTACAGAAGCAGTTTGGCTCTTTGCTGGCCACTCGTTGGAAGGACACCAAGGAGATGGGCTGCCTGTCCACTAATGCAGCTCCAGGTGAACCGGACACTGTTTGGAGGAGATCTCAGACCAAAGTGGGCGAACTGGATCCCATCGACCGCCCCATGGCTTTCCGTCTTCTGCAAGAGAATATGCGAGGAGTTGACATCTGCAAGCAGCTGCTGGCCTGCAACCCGCTGGGAGGAATCCCTCAGGACCGACACTGGCGCAACCTTTTCTGGTTTCTGGTCAATCTGAGCATCGTCAATGCCTTCATTGTTCTGCGGGAGAGCCGCAAAGAGAACCCTCCTGCCTGGGTGCAAGATGGTCTTTTTACCCAGGTCAACTTTCGCAAGCGTTTGGGCAACCAGCTCGCCAAATGTGCTCAGAATTACTTTGAGACCATGGAAATTGCTAGCTCTCGCAGAATGAGGCAGGAGTCGACAGAAGAACCAGTTAAACAAAGACACAGAATGGCCAAGATCAGCAGCATCTCCAAGAGGTGCAGAAACTGCAATTTGAAGAACGTCCGCCATGAGAGCGTGTATGGCTGCATTATATGTAAAGTTAACTTGTGCAAACACCCCAGCTGCTTCTGGGAGTTTCATGGGCTGTCACCGCTGAAAAAAGGTAAGTGTTTTATGCTGTTTTATAATCAAAAAGCTGCTTCATTACTGTTAAACTTTGCCTCATTGGCTGGGTGCTTATACAACATGGACACTGCATGTTGCAAAAGTGCAAAAGCATTCTTCACTAAAAAGATGTATTTTTGGTGTTTTCAACAGGATCAACAAAAGTTGGGTTTGTCAAGGACAGAATAAGGTAAAAGTTTCACTAAATAAAATCACACAGCTTTTTTTCCTAATGTATTTGATTTGCTTTTAATTTTGGAACATTTGTTTTGGGGTCGTGTAAATATGGAAGCTTTGACTTAAATGCACTTGACTAAAATGTAAACCAAACAAATTTAGTGAAACAGTCAGATGAAAAATGAGTAAATGTATAAAATACAGCCAGAAGTTGTTTCTCTGTCTGAGAAAGTGTCTGTGTTTTATTCTCTGTGCTGCAGTGGAGCAATCGAGGTGAACGAGGTTCAGGACACCGTGGACGGAGCGATGCCCCCTGTGGAAGACTTGGACTTTTCCGACGACCAGAGGCTGGATGATCTGGATGATCTGGATGAAGAAACTGAGGATATTAAGGAAGAATGTCTCAAAGAGGAAAAACGTCCAGTGTCCTACCTTTCGGCAACAACTAACGGCGACAGCCAACCAGCAACCACCGTGTCAGCCTCGAAGGATCGAGATGATTTTCTCACTGCCCGTCAGCTCAGAATTGCCCTCTTTGCTTTGTGTGATGGACTCCAACAAGCCTCGAGGGTCTTTTCAACAGACACTCAGCTTATCCGGTCCTGGCTGAGAGAGGCCAGGAAGCGTTTGAGGCAAACTGAAGAGGAGCAGAAGGTCCACGGTGATGGCAGGGACCGGATGGTAGCCTGGGTCCTGTCCATGCGTGAGCAGCAGCTTCCAATCAGTGAGAGCAACCTCTTCCACAAAGCCTCCACACTGAAGAAGAAGGGCAGTTTCAGCGACTCCTTCCGCATTTCCTACGACTGGGCCGTGAGCTTCATGTTACAGCATCGGCTGGGCGTGCGGAGCATCGGCAGGGAGGCGACGCTGGCTCGCACCCTCCCTGTTTTTCAGGAGGCCAAAATCAAATCCTTCAGGGAATTTACCCAGAAGGTCATCCAGGTCAACAAACTGTCAGAAAGGACTGTGGCTGCTATGGATGAGCTGTGTCTCTTCGTGGATTTGAGGTTAGTTCAGGACAAGTGCCGGCGCCCAGAAGCCCTGGAGCTCACCGGGTCTGTACCTCTGGTCACTGTGTACCTGACGGTGCTTGCCAACGGTGTCATGTTGCCCTCCCTGGTGCTGGCAAACAGGCAGCTGGTTAAGAAAGCCCTGCCCGAGTTCATCCTACTGGAGGCTGGTCCAGAGAGTCTGTTAGTGGAAGAAGCCTTGGATCTCTGGAATAAAAAGGTTTGGCTACAACATGTGTCCAGTCCAACGCAGCCCAGTAAATCAATGCTGATCTTGGATCGACACCGCGAACACGTTGGAGACTTGTTCCTAACCTCCGTCAGCGGATTGGGAACCCTCCCTGTGGTGATTCCTGCAGGATGTTCCTTCCACCTTCAGCCCCTGGAAGTTTGTGTGAAGCCAGTTCTGCAGCGCTTCCTGCTGTCACGCTGGGCCAAGTTTACTGCCACAAACTCCAGGGAGCTGGAGGAGACGGCGCCCCACCAGCTTCAAGCAAATGTCGCCCAGCTGCTGGTTGATTGGTTGGTGGAGGCCCTGACACATCTGAACAAACTCCAACAGCTTTGGAAGGAGTCGTTCCACCTGACAGGACTCCTGCCAGATGAGGACAAGGAGGAGGAGAAGATGACATGTAAAAAAAAGGAAGAGATCCAGTCAGACCTCCTCAAGAGCCTGACAGAGATCCTTCTTGGGGCTGAAGCTTTGGAGGTCGATCCTCCTGAGCTGCAAGAGCTGGAAGATGAAGAGCACACATTGGAGGAACAAGAGAAGGAAGAGGAGAAACAGGAGGACAGAGAAGAAGAGAAAGAGCTGAGGAAGGACAGAGAAGAAGAGAGAGAGCTGAGGAAGGACAGAGAAGAGGAGACGGTGAAAAAGTGGGGAGATGACAGAAAGGAGATGGAGGAAAATGTGAAGGAAACAAAAGTAGAAGGTCAACTGCAGGATGAAAAAAATGAAGTAAAAGACACAATCGCAGGTGTGGAAGACAAGGAGGAAACAGAAAAAGACAGTAAAGAGACAGAGGAGGACAAAAAAGGGAAAGTTAAGAAGCTAGAAGATGACAGTGAGGAGGAAGGAAAGGAGACAGGGGAGGACAGGAGTGAGGTGAGCAAGGAGAGACGAGAGACCAGGATAGTGATAGGAGAGGATGTCGGTGATGAGTGGAAGATAACGGTGAAGAGCAGGACTGAAGGTGTAGACGCTGACAGGGTCGACAAAGGCTGAAGGAAGTGTGTTTATTGATTGAGGTCTTCTGGCTGTCGGACCGGACTGAGTCAGATGTCATCCTGCTGGAGTCTGACTGCGTGTTCACACCGAACGCTCTTTTAAATCCAGAGTAGTTTGAGTTCACTCGCTGCATTCCTGCGAGTAGCTCACTCCATTCGAATGTTTCTACTCTCAGAATAAGCGAATGAAGCTGGAAGCGAGGTTCATTTGCGTCGCCCAACAAGAACTTGTATCTGACTGCATCTTTATCTTGACTTTACATGTAATTTACTGTGTGAATGATTTTATTTGTGAACACAGGAAGAGTCAGGCTGAGGTGAGAGGAGAAAGAAGCAGCTGATGAGTTTGAAAGTGTCTTTCACCTCCCAGTTTGGACTTAAAGCTCCAGTATGCCACGAGTTTGCTGTAAAGTTTTTCCCCGTTTGGACGTTTGTGTTTTGACTCGAGCAGATTGAACTTTACGAGCCGGCCAACACGAAACATCCTGGAGATGAAACAACAAAAAGAAATCTGCTCTGACAAGAGAAGCTCAGTGATTCGAAGAGAGCTTAACTTTTTGTATAAAACTGTACAGAGTTTTGTATTTGTGGCAAAAGTGGAGATTTTTCTATTGAAATTCAATAGATTGAATAGAACTTGATGGAAAAGTTGCTGCTTGTTTGAGGCAGAAACCAAGTGGACTGAGATTTCCTTCAGTTGTCCCAATTATCTGAGCAAAACATGATTTCCACATGATGTAATGAGTGAAGCTGCAACTTGGTTGTTTGGTGAGTGTTTGTCACTTTGAGACGACCGTTTATGAGCTGCTTTCACCACTGTAATTATTTGGGAAGTCTCATGGGGATTTCCCGGCTTCATCACTGATGAAGCTTTGCCTCCAGACCAACCAATGAGTGAGTATCTGCACCCAGCCACGCCGCACTGCTGCTCATCACATAAAGTGCATAAAAGTGCTGAGCTGAAAAACAAGTAAAAAAAAAACGCAGAGCAGCTGGGGGCCGTCATCGGTTCTGACTGTGATCAGCTGACATCATGACTTCTTTCCGGCTGTTAGGACTTCAAAATAAAGACACGGTGGAAAACGTTGTATGAAGAATCTGCAGGTTTCACATGAAACATTTCTGCATCTTAGTTGAGCACGTTGGTCGCTGCAATACTTATTTTGATTGTCAGTCAATGTGCCTTTTTTACTTTTTAAATGAATTGTTTGGTTTAAAACACAAAACATCAAAAATTGTAAAAAAAAAAAATGCACTTCAGGTTCTTGAAACCTGTGTGACTTTAGTTTGAAACAGAAAGTCAACAGGAACTTGGTTTCATTTTTGGGGATGAGTTGATTTTAAAGGTCGTTGCTGACAGATTTTCTTTCACGCAGTCGAAGCGGTTTGACTGGCAGCTGATGTTCCAGCTGTGAGCTGAGCTCATTGGCTGGTCTGGGACAAGCGGAAGCCATTTTTTGCTTAAATCTTGTGTTGAGGACTCAAACATGCCGATGGCTTTGACCAGAAGTGGGACCTGAGCGGACGTCTGCGATGTTTCGTGTTTATTTGAGCTGTACAGATTGATTCTTGTTCTGTTTTGTCTTGATTCTTTGTGTGTTTGTGTGAACGCGAGTGTCCATCAAATGAAAGATGTTTGATTTCAACATGTCCGCCAGAACCTGGTGTTGTCTTGTCGCTCATGTATGGAAGCCTGTGGGTGTCGTTCCTCAAAAGTTCAATAAAAAACATCTTTGAATTTTGATTCTTTTCCAAAGTTTGAATTTATTTTCACATGAGACAAGAGAAAGGAAATAAACCAAAACATTTGTTTACAATATGATCCTGTTTGGGAATAAGGTAATAATACTGTTTCCATGGCAACGTCGTATGCAGAGTGTTGTCTTAATCCAGTTCATGTTGGAATATTGGCGTCCATGTGAACGCACACAGTGATAGAAGTTGGTTTTATTAACAAGCCAACACATGCTGAACAAAAACACACTGATCCAGCGTGATCACATACGAGCTCAGCAGGATGGAAGCAAAGTTTGCTGCAGAGAGGATTTAAGAAGCAAACACACGTGGAAACCTCAGGCAACTTCTGACTCAAATAATTTCTGCAAAGTTCAAAAATTAAATCTGTCCACAGAACAGAAATAACATAAGACACACTGACGTGTCGAAGTACAAGGTTCAAAAGTCTTTATTAATGTGGCGAAAGACAAAGCAGCACGTAACGGACAGTCAGTCATTAACATGTGAAGGGCAGCAGGATTTACAGCCGCTGTGACCTCGAGAACAAAACTCAGAGAAAAACACTCCCACTTTTATTGGGAGAAATTAATAGACAGGAAGAAGTTGATGATTGAGAGAGGAGAGAAAACCAGCCTCGGACAGAAAACACAAAACAGCTGAAAAATGAGTGAGTTTATCCGGAGCTTTTCCACCTTGTTGGATGCGCATAAACACACACTCACATAAACACACACATAAACACACACACACACTTGTGTCTCTTGTGGGGAATCCCACAGGCTCACATTCATGACTGGATTTGACCTCATGACTTTAACCACTGACCCCAGATCAGCTTTTGTTGACACCAGCTGCCCCCAATAATCTGCTTTGGAGCCTTAAATGTGCACACACACTCACACTCTCTCACACACACACTCACACACTCTCTGATGAAATATAAAAGGTGTGGGTGACAGAAACTTGTGTGTCTAAACTTCATGCAGATTCAGAGTTTGTGGGATTTTGTAACGCTCGGTCTGCGGCTCTCAGAGGGTTAACGTGCAGATTGGAATGATGTTTTCAGACCCGCCCCTCGTCTCTGATTGGTCACATCGTATTGGCAGATAGAACACAGCTGTATTCACAGCGGACCTGGTCTAAGAGAGTCCACAGCGTCGGACAGCCGGACCTGCAGGATCTGATCAGACCAGATTTCAGACATGGGTGAGCATGTTTCCTGTCTCTTCGGCCTTCTGCCTCTCTCCTTCCTCCTCTGCAGCTTCTGTCTGCTCAGCTGCCTGAATCGCAGGTTTTTCTCATGAGGTTTGGTTGGAGCTGCGCTGCAGGACTGCTGCTGACCTTTGTTCTGTTTCCCTTCGTTCATTTTCAACATGAAAAGATCTTTTCTCTGTGCTGCAGACTCTCACTTCAGCTCGGGAATAAAAACTGAAGGTGCATTTAAGTTTAGTTTGACAGTTGGAACTCGAGTTTCTGCAGGTTTCTGCGAGTGAAAGTTTTACAGCTGGTTTACAACCTCCTACTGAACTCCTGTTTTTTTACAGCTCAGCAATTTACTAACAAGTTTTTTTCAAAGCACTTGAAGCTTTTCAGCGCAGCTGTGGTACAAAACATGAATTTCACTGCAAGAAAAACTCAATGTGAACAAAACTTGAAGTTCATTTTTATTTGTTACATTTATTCAGTCACGTTTGTCACATTCACTCTAACTGCTCTCTTTTCATTTTAAGGTGATTCGAAGTAAAACATCTTCAGAAACAATCTTTGTGATGTCACAGACTTTTGATCCTTTTCTGTTTGTGTTTTCTCGTCTTTCTGTAAAAAGTCAAAGCTCAAAGTGCAGACGTGCAGGTCGCCCCTGTGCTTCTTGGACCTTTTATGGTTTTTGTGTTATGTTTTTGTTGTTTTTTGTTTTTTGCTGTTGTTGTGTGAGTCGGAGTGTGTGTGTGTTTGTGTACTTGCTAAGTGAGGACCAGGACCATTTTTATTTATTTATTTTTATTTTTCAAACAAAATGAGGACATTTTTGCGTAATGAGGACATTTTGGCCGATCGTCACCTCCTCACATTCTCACAGTCCTTTAAAAGCCTCTTTGAGTTTTTAAACTTGGTTTTAAGGTTTTGGTTTGAATCAGTTTGGTTCAGAGTGAGGGGCTCCCAAAGGAGTTATGTCAATTATTGCACAAGTGCGTGTGTGTGTGTGGTGTGTTTGTGCATGCATGCAGTGTGTGTGTGCATATGGTGTGTGTGTGTGGTGTGTGTGTGTGTGTCTGTGTGTGTGTGTGCATGCATGCAGTGTGTGTGTGTGTGTGTGTGTGTGTGTGTGTTACATAAGTCTGGCTGTGG
>JAUZTA010000030.1:11454-28471 GCA_034780835.1 Ctenochaetus striatus | reverse complement strand
GTACTACAGTGTGTACTGCAGTGTGTACTATAGTGTGTACTACAGTGTGTACTGCAGTGTGTACTACAGTGTGTACTGCAGTGTGTACTACAGTGTGTACTTTAGTGTGTACTGCAGCGCCTCCAAACGGAGCAGAAAAAGACATTTGAGCAGCCAATCACCTCACAGGGAGTCTTGTTGCCGAGCAGAGTTGAGATGGCCTGGAATGTGCTCTGATTGGCTCCTTCCTGCTGACACGTCGTCAGAATGACTCGGTCTGCTTCTCTGAAAACCAACAACAACAACAGAGTGTGAAAACGAGGCGGCGCTCCTGCGGCTCCTTACAGAGGAGGTCGGGGGGGGCAGGAGGTGTACCTGGTCCACAGGATGACCTTCTCTCCACCTGCTGTCAGAGAAATGTTCTTAGCACAGACGGGAAGATCAGGAGGAGGAGGACTGGGGCGAGGAGGAGCAGAGGGGGTGCAGGAGAGGGTGGAGGAGGTGGAGGAGATGCAGACAGATGGAATGATGGAGGAAAATGAGGAGGAGGTTGAGGAGGTGGAGACGACAGTGGGAGAGTCAGAGGTGACGGATGGAATGGAGGAGGTGCAGTCTGAAGAAAAGGAGGAGACAGTGGAGGTAACAGAGGAAGAAGTGAAGACAGGAGAAGTGATGGAAGAGTTGCAGGAGGTGGAGACGGAGGTGCAGGAGATCATGGAGGTGGTGGAAGGAATCAAGGTGGAGGAGGTGATACAAGAGGTGAAGGGCGTGAGGGAGGTGACAGAGGAGGTGGGCGGTCTCTGTGCCTCCTCTCTCCTGCTCCTCTTTACTGCAAGGCTCTGCTCCTTCTCACAGTCCTTCCTCTCCTCTTCGTCCTCTTCATCCTCCTCCTCGTCCAGCTCCTCCTCCTCTTTCTCGTCTGTGAGAGGGAACGAGCCTTCCCATGATGCACCACTCTGATCTGCTGAGAGAGACGAGAGTTTTACACAAAGAATCAGCTGTGACAGAAACCGCAGGATCCTGCTGCTCACCTGGTTGTGGACTGTCGTCGTCCCCCTTCAGATCCAGGTCTTTGTCACCTGGCTCATCTTGGGCGGAGCTTATCTGAGAGTACAGGGGGTCCAGGCTCTTGATGGCTCTGGATACGCCCGCTGGGGTCTGGTGGGGGTGGAGGGGGTCGAATAGGTGAGTCAGGCCTGTCATGTGTTTGTAAACTCGTTCACACCTGCGTGGGGGTACAGACCTTGTTACCATGGCAACGAGAGCATCCTTTCCTCCTGTGTCTGCGGATCTTTGCATCAGTGCAGAGGCAGGGCCAGTCTTTATCCGACCAATCACAGTCCTGGGAACAAAAAAACATCAACATGTCAGACATCACCTGATCTTTTTTCGGGGTGGGGTGGGGGGGGGTACTATATACTGCAGTGTGTACTATAGTGTGTACTTTAGTGTGTACAGAAAATCTGAGTATTTGACTGAAAAATAAATATTTTCACACGTTTTCAGACAATTCTAACCAGTAGAAGTTGGTTGAAGTAGAATTACTGCCCCGTCGTTACTGCGAGATTCATGTTTTTCACAAAAACCATCGAACAATAAGTTTCAAGGTCACAGAGTCAAAATCAGAGTCGCCATGGCGACCACATTGTCTGTTCCTTAGTTACGAATGATGGTCACAAGTGTTTGTGCAGAACAAAGTGACGTCACGGCGAAAATGATCTTTGACATTTTTGATAAGAAACGTTTGCATCAGAAGTGAAACAGAAAAGGAATTCTGGGTTTGTTTTTTTTGTGACCTTGAACCTCAATATGCAGTTTATTCTTTAGTCCCAGTGACAGTGAATCTGCATGTATTTCCTCAAGATTGGGACAAAAAGACGACCTAAACACCTGCAGCCACACTGTCAGACGAATATTCTCACTGGTAAAAAAACACAGAGTCCTGATGGATCTTTTCCATGTGTTTGATCTCACTGACAGCCTTTAAAGAACTGCAGAGACGATGTTTTATCGTGTGACAAATCTAAAATTTAACTAACAAGTATTCCTGAAGAGTGAAAATGCGTCAGTGCCCCTCCCTCCTCCATCTGCTGCTGATGTTTTCAGTCCAACATGCAGAGGACAAACGAGCAAACGCTGCCACAAAATGTTTTTTAACAGATCTGTAAAATTCAAGCGGGTCACATTTTCAGGCTGAAAAATTCAGATTCTGGGTTACTCAGGAAAAATCACATCTGTGTAACTAGTTTGAAAAAAAAAAAACGACGTGTAAGCTGACCAAAGGCCCCCCCCCGTTTGTTCTCAGACCTTGTATTTTCTGTGCACGTTTATCTTTCTCCTTTGGCGCCGGCTCGTCATTGGTTGGATTTTATGTCCCTCCTCCTCCTCTTCGAGCTCTGGGAGAGTCACCTCCTCAAAGCCGCTTGTTGCACCAACTGTGGACACTTGGCAGAGGCCTTCTCCGCCATCTGACCCGCCCCCACCGTCCTCTGGCCAATGAGCTTCTTCAAACTGTCCCGGACGAGCGGGAGGTGGGCGGAGTTCTTCAAAAAATACCCAAAATTCTGCTTGAAGATGAGTGTGGCCTTTTAGTAGCGTAGCCATCTGAGCTTTGAGCTGAAACACATATGGCAAAGTATTAAAATCACACTGATCAATAACTAACAAAAATCTGATCACCAAACTGATTGATACCATCATACTGGAGTTACTAAACAGTTTCTAGAGCCCGACACTCAGCACACAGGTGCTCGACTACACGAGACTACTCGTCGTTCTGACGAGTTCCCGCCTCGAGATTTGACCCAGAAAACGAACAGCAGAAAGAAGACGAACGCATCAAAGTGGCGAGAGCGAGAGCAAGAGAAACCCAGTTTTGGACAGACGAGGAGACACAGTTTGTGCGGCGTCAGTGAAGCAGTTTAACGACTGTTTGGTGTGACAAACAAAAACAGTCCAACAGCAACCAGCTGAAAGTATTTGCCACCTACTGTAGCGGAGTCAGACATGTTTCTGACAGGAAATCGATTCTCCCGCGGTGTTTGTTCACTGGGACGAGCACACCGGCCCAATTAAATGACCTGATCGAGTTTTAACCGAAACTTGACATCACTGATCCAACAGACTGCGTCTCCTCAGTTTGCTCCAACGTTTTCAGTCTCCACGAGTTCACAGCTGAACTGTCTGCACAAACCGCTGAACACACCACAAACAGAGTTCAGGCTCTATCACTGAGTTACTTTGAAACTGAATTATTTTGATCCCTTTGTCTGTTTTCTAAAAGGATTTCTGAGCTTTTTTTAACAAATATGTTTATGATTTAGAGAAGTGTGATCAGTCTCGAGTGTTTTAATCTTCATTGGCTTTTTGTCACTGCAGCAGCTTCCTGCTGCTTTCACAGCACAAGTTTGGGTTTTCAGCTCAGTGTCTCTTTCTCACCCCGGTAATTACTGCTGCTGGTGTAAGTGGTTGGTGTACGGTGGTTATTGAAGATCTCCTCCTGCCCTCTAAAACATCCTTTCTGAGGGTCAAAATTATATGTTCAGGCATTATTATTAAGATGTAAATTATTTTAAGTCTTGAAATTGCTTAAATGCTGAACTACACCTTTGGCCTCATCAAGTGTTCGTTGTTCTATTAATATTCGTGATGAAGTGACCACTGACAGAAACCGCCGCTGCCTCACCTTCGACTCTCCTCATCGTCTCGCTAGCAATGCAACCTAAAGAATGGCAGCATGTTTGAACCAGAAACCACTTTTGAAGAAGAAAAGAACCAACTCTCACACTTTAAAATGGATGGAACAGTGCAGTAATTTGTTTTATCTTCTTTACAACTTAGAACACAATAGTAAGAGTTTTCTTAAACCTTCAGCTTAAAGAAATGGTTGAAAACTTGACTTTCACTTGACAGGACCTTCAAACTAGCACTTTGTACAGTTGGTTACCTCGTGGATGCTCGCCGGACTCAAGTCTGGACCTGTCTGCAGAGCTTTGATGATCTTCTGATAATGTGTCGGATTGTCTCCAAAACTGATCTCTAACTGTCGCAGGAAGCGGCGGCTGCGTTCGAACGCCTGCTGCTCCTCAAACTGTAACGTTGGTCAGAGAGCAGCATCAGTGATTTACACTGAAACACAAACATTCTGTAGGTCAAGAGGACAAAACATGAGCACCCTCTGGGCACTGACCATTTTCTCAGAGTGGCTGTTTTCTTCCAACGTCACCACAGACGTGGGAAGCTCTCAAGCTTTCATCTAAAGAACTGAAGTGTCCTGCTGCAAGTTGTATCAAAGTTAGGAATCTGACAAACCATTTTCATTTCACAGCTTCCACAGAAGAGAAAGGAAACTGAGAATCCTCGGAGACATTCGGCCAACTGTTCATTCATCAGTTCTTTTCTTTAATGCAAACTCCACTCCATCACATCTCAGAGGGACATAACGTACCTCTTAGTCCACTACATTTATCTGACAGCTTTAGTTACCTGTTTGTTCAGCTGAGGTGATTACATTTACTCTGAATACTTTACTTACATCTGATAATCCTCACATACTCTTATATTTTCAACACAGAACTTTTACTCGTAGCAGAGTATTTTTATGGTGCAGTATTAGTACTTTGCACTCCTTTCATGTCAGCATGTTTCATCATGTTTAAAGGAAAAGTAGTTTCACACTTTCAGCTCAAACAGATGACGATTGTTGTATTCAGGAACATTCTGTAACTTGTGCCTTCACCTTGTTACGCTCTGTGCCTGAGAAACTATAAAGGCAGCAAAGGTTAACGTAAGAAAAGCTAAGTGTGACTTTGTAAGAGCTGCGTTAATAACTAGGGTCGTGTACCTGATGCCATAAATACATGTCTGGGTAGGATGGTAATGCATGAACCTGTGTTTCCCATAAACAGGCTCTACCTGGGCAGCCTGCCCACATAAATTAAGACCCACACAGGCAGAAAACTTCACTCAATCAAGACATGCAATTATTCCATGATGCACACTGTTCTTGCACGGCCAGCCGGACAGGAAAGAGTGGAGCCTTCCTCAAACGAAGCTCGACGTGTGTGACTCGGCTATCGATGAGGCGACGTTACCTCAAGTTCAGAGGAAAACCGGCGACACTTGAGTTTCTGAGGTTAGCCACTTTTTCTCCTAATAAAAATCACCACCTTGCAGTTTGGTTTGTATTCACGTGTGTTTTTAACTCAGCTGTGAAGTCAGTTAGACTGCTTAGCAACATTGGTGTATTAATTAGATGGACGCGTGTAACCAGGTGAACTGACGCTTTGCTCCTCTTTCATGAAGCCAGCTGAGTTCAAATGAATAATCATTTCAAAGAAAAACTGGGTCAACATTAATACATACTAAGAAACAAATAAGAATTTATAAATTAAAATAAATTCCCATTTGCAAACAAATAATCACTCTAAATATTTTAAACATTGTCTACTGTTAATAAATAACTACTCACTTATCCGAAACATTTCTATTTTTCAATGAATGAAAACTAGAATAGCTTTCAGTCACTCTAAATGTCTCATTTCAACAAATGAGTCAAAGATGTCTGTTGATATTTTCAGAATAAATTGATGCCTTTCTGACTGTTTCATATAACCCTGTTAAAAGTAATGCTAGCTACGCAGTGACTGACTATTGAAAGCTGCTGTCTGATGATCTCCACCCTTTACAAACGTCCCTCTGGATTTTCACTATCTGGTGTTTTTTTCACTTGCTGATTTTTTCTGAAGAAGCTAAATGAAACTGTTTGTCAGATTTGCTTCCAGTATTTTACTTGCAGCCAGGAACATTTAAGCCAACCCTCATCCTGGGTGGAAGTTTAAATGCAGGTGAAACCATTTGCTATGGAGTAAATATATATGAGAATACCTGCTGTGATTCACCTGTGATTCTGTATCGAGACACCTGTCATGCTCACCAGTCCACACTGCAGTGCCTGCTCAGGGTGCAAGAATGCAGCAAAGTCTCGAAGGAGGTCTGCTCGGTCTCCAAGGATGCAGCGCAGCCTCCTGAACAACAACATCACTTCCTGTCCCTCTCCTGCTTGCCCAAACTCGTTCAGCAGAGACAGGAAATCCTCCACCTGCCCAGGTACGTCCTGCAGCGCCTCACGCACCTAGTGGCATGGTAACAGTCATTTACAGATACCTGCATCAGCATGGCCTCACCTGTTCCTGTTTAAATGTCTCTAAAGCTGCTGTGATCACTACAGAATCTCCTCTTGTTAAACAGAGTTTCTTTAAGTTTAGCTGCTTCATGGTCTCCTGAAGAGGAGCTCAGTTTGAGAAGGAGCTCAAGAGAAGTGTCACTTCTCCTTCATAGAGGGGATCAGAAGCTGAGGATCAACATTTGATCAGCATCTTCCTGGAAACCAGACTGCTGCCTCTGTGACTTGGACTGGAATAAGCAGCAGGTGATGGATGAAGAGTTTCAAGTTGAGGTTTGAAACAAAAATATGCAAATGTTGTTGTGTAATACCTCAACTGTTGTGACTGAAGTCTACTTTTACGATAATTGATGAACAAATTGGACTGATTTTGATTTCTTATGATTAAAAACAGCAGAACCAGACGCATCAGACAGTTCAGTCAAAGTCATGCTCTGTCTTTCCGCCGTCTTACCCTGTTGAGGTAACTCTGAGCGAACGCCATGTCTTTGCTTTCTCTGTGCGGGTCATTATCTAGAATGTTCTCATCGTACAGCAGCAAGAGTTTCGCAGCATCTTTACTGTGACGCTCCTGACGACTCCTCCTCAGGCCACGAAGAGGTCGACTCCGACCTGCAGAGACAGATGAAAAAAACAACCACTGTTAGAAGTCATTTAAAGCAGAAATCAAAATAAAAGAGAGAGATTTAAAATGTCAGATCAGTGGGAGGCAGCACTGACCTCGTCCTCGTCCTGGACATCTTCCTCCTCCTCTGGGTGTACCCTCTCCTGCTGGAATCTCCTCGTCTCTTCCCCCCTTACTGCTCCTCCCATTTCTTAAATCCCCTCCTTTAGGCCCTTCCTCCTCCTCCTCTTCCTCCTCTTCCTGAGAGCCGGGGGAGGTTGGAGAGTGATCCTCCTCTGAGTCTGCATCTGCACAGAGCCGTCGCTCCGCTGCCAGCCACGTCAGCTGCTTCATGGTTTCCTGTTGGAGGGTCAAACATGTCGGCTACGTCACAAGGTGCTCCAACAGATCAACTGCATTCATTCTGATCCTCTGACGCGTCACTGTGGTTCTTATCTGTACATTTTCTGGAAACCGATCAGTAACCCTAACCCTCAGGTGGGTTATAACTGCCTCACAAGGAGCTACAAAAAAAGTAGATTTTTACAAAAGTATTTCCACTGAAAAATGCTACGCAGACATTCAAATGATGACATACGTGTAACAAATTAGGGCAGAGTTACAGTTTTACAGATACAAAGAGTTCTGGATGTATTTGAGCATTCTGTTTTGAAAGTTGCAAAGCATGACATTGGTTTGAAAATACTTAGCGTATTGTTTTCCTCCCATAAATCTAAATGACTGAGCCTTTTCATGATGCTCCTCTCATAGCTGATCATTAATACTGTCACCTGTCAGCCCTTTTCCTGTTTACCTGTGGAATGATCCAATGATCCAAACAGCTCACTCCATGACTTTTGCAGTCTTTTGTGGCTCTGGTCCAACTTGTCTCAACTATGTTACTAACTTAAGAAT
This sequence comes from Ctenochaetus striatus, assembly GCA_034780835.1. Classification (NCBI taxonomy): domain Eukaryota; kingdom Metazoa; phylum Chordata; class Actinopteri; order Acanthuriformes; family Acanthuridae; genus Ctenochaetus; species Ctenochaetus striatus. The sequence continues at coordinate 20,789 of JAUZTA010000030.1, read as the reverse complement.
AAATTATTAGTATTTTCATGCTTATTATTAATTATAAGTCATGGAAACTGATTTTTTTAACAGGATGGACAAATGATCACATTCTGTTTGATGCTTTGAAGCATCCCAGTCTCACTGGATTTCAGATTGTGGTTCACTTAGCTTAAGAACAGGGAAATGTTCTGAAAACACAACGATCACGTTATTTGTGGTTTGACAACTTCCTGTTTACCTGTAACTCTGGAACAGACAGCACCGACTCCTCTGACGCTGACGACATCACTTCCTCCTCATCTTCATCTTGTGTGAGGTCATCAAAGTCCTCCTCCTCCTCCTCCTCCCCCTGCCGGTCCTGATCTTCATCTTTGTCCTTCTCCCCATCCTCCTCCCTCTCTCCTCCTCTGTCCTCCCTCTGTTTCTCCTCTTCTCCCTCTCCTCCCTGTTCCCCCTCTTCTCCTGCACCTGTTTCCTTCTCTCCACCTCCTCCTGAACCTCCTTCATCCCTCCTCTCTTCATCTTGTTCACCAGTTTCTCCTCCGTTTAAACTGACTACTCCCACAACAGTCAAGTTTTCCTTTTCCTCCTCCTCTTGCTCCTGCTCCTCCTCCTCCCTCTCACCTGCACAGGATGACTGAGGGCTCAGTGTTGATAGTGAAGTTGAACTCTCCTCCTCCATCTGTTCCTTCTCCTCCAGTGCAGGGTGTTGCCGTACCTCATCTTCCTTCATCTTCCTCGTCTCCTCCTGCTCTTCTACCATCACTCTCTCCGGAGCACATTGAGAGGTTTCAGGAGATGTGGCTGAGGGTGGAGCTGGTGGCGTCCACATCATCTGGAGGAGGAAGTACCCAGGCTTCACAGTCACGGTTGAGCAGGGCGCTGATGGATATGGAGCGTCAGGGTTGGTCAGTGCAGGTAGGGGGAGGAGAAGGGGAGCAGGGCTGCTCTCTTGTTGTCTACAAAAGTTCTGACCAATAGGAAGAGACGACTGCATGATGTCAGCACAGATGGGAACAGCGGGGACTGTACGAAGAGCAGCCAATGGGACGGCCCCAGAGGCGGGAGGTGGAGCCAGGTTTGGCGGAACAGGGGAGGAGTCAGACAGTAAAGTGACACCTGGAGGGGGAGGGGACAGGTAGCTGTTTGGCTGCATGTCTACCTGCCCACCTGTCTGTCTCTTTACCTGTCTCACTGTCTGCATGTCCACCAATGAGTCCACTTGTCCATCCACCTGTCTGTCAGGTGGGGCTTTCGCAAGTGGCAGCAGAGAAGCATTGTGGGCCAAGGTAAAGAGGCGTTGGCGAGGTGGGGGCGGCGGGCGGGACTTTTTGAGCCAGTAGGGGTGGAGCCTAAGGTTGCAGCCAGGTGGAGGGGAGGAGGGATAACAGGTGGAGTTCAGTCGTGTCTTCTGGATAATCAGCTGACTGTTCTGCAGGTGAAAAACATCAGAAAATCAGAGTCACATTTGCCGCTTTCTGTCCAAACAGACCAGTGTTTCCCTTCAATGGTGGCGGCCTGTCAGAGTCTCACCTACGGTGCAGAAGTCTTATGATTAGACAGCGAAATAAAATTCTTTACCTCCATTAACATGAAAGGATGTAAGAAGTTGAACTGTTGCTCCTCTGTCGGTCAGTCGATGGTATCAAATTATGTCATTTTCTGATGTCACACAGCTGTGATCTAATAATTTGATTTACTTTATTAAAAAAAAAAATCAAGAAAATAAACTGCTAAGTATAAACAAAAAAGAACTGATTTATTTCTAATCAGAAACAACATCAAATGCGGTCGGGGTCAGAAACACCATTTTCTTTTTGGTAGAGTCCTGCAGATATAATTTTCATGTGTCGGCAACATAAACTTGAATATTCAGTTTGATAAATATTATTTTATGTTGAAAAAAGCCTGTTATTTGAAACAAAACCAACAAATTAAAGCAGAGTGAGTTTGGTTTGTGCTCTCAGCAGAGGCTGTCAGGCTTCACACAGATCCTCAAGTTAGTTTGTACTTTGTTAAGTCTGTCTGACCTTGAGCCAATTTGGCATGTTGGACGCGTTTCTGTCCACTGGGGGGCGCTGGTCTTCTGACAGAACTCTGCCACAGGCGAGCGGCAGCTGAGGGACGACCCCCTGCGTCAGGAATGCCTGAAAACACGAAGAGGAAGAGATTAACTCTTTCCATACGACCTTTACCTGACCTTTGCCTGATGACATCACCGCACTGTCACCTTGATGACGTTGTGGTGCGGCGCTCTCGGTCCGCTCATCTCTCTGATGTGCTTCCTGATGTTCCATCGAGTCTTGCAGAGCAGGTAGGAGCTGATCAGCTGATCTGACTGGAGTGTCCCTTCAAAGTGCCTCAGACCCAGAACAATCAAACTGCACAGAGGCATCATGGGAAATTATTAGGATCTGCCTGCTGTAGCAAACAGTGATGTGCAGTCCTGTGAGTGACCACCAGGGCACGCTGACGGTAAGACGAGTAATTTTTTTCTGCAATATTTAGACCTTTGAAATTGAGATCAAAGATGAATAAATCAATGAGAATAACGCATTTAAGAGATCAGACTGTTAACTTCTGATAACTTCTGAGTGTTTCTCCTTTAACCTCCAATCTAACATTAACGTATGTAGTTTATATCAAAATGACTTCTGGAGGACACTGAATGTGTTTGTTACGTACCCGTCCTCTCCTGGGGTGTAAACGCTCCGGTGATGTTGGCTGTGGTCTAGGCTGCAGACAGGAAGCAGCTCCGTGTAAAGAAAGACGGATCGGGTAGCAAACAGCCAGGCGACGTCAGCAGGGAGCAGAGGGAAAGCGTGACCTGAACAGAAGCAGAACAGAACCAGAATCTGAACCAGAACACGTGCAGGAATGTCAAGTCACTATACAAGATACATGAACTGATGTCTGATTGAATGTTAAACATATTATTGGGCAAAAATATAATCAACTCCTCACTGTTGGTGGCAGGAGTCATCTTGGGGAGCAGGCATCCAGAGGCAGGAGGAGCCGGAGGAGCAGGAGGAGGCTCTGCTCTCTGTTCCACCTCGTGCAGGAGAGCCAGAGCCCCCTGCAGGTTACACACTCTGAAACTGCTCGGGAGAAAAGCGTCCTCCTGGCGGTTGGCGAACTGCTGCAGCTCCTCCTAGAGTGGGGGGAGATTTGTCTGTGTTGTTTACTGACTGACCAGAGGGGGCGTTTGACTAAATTAGATCAGTGACCTAATGAGGTTTGTTGTGTGTTAACAGTCCCTCCAGGATTTCGTGGGCGCATTTCAAGATTGTTGCGGCCTCAAACACCTGAATTCGCGGCAGCTTTTTTGCCACAGGCACCTCACACACATTTAGACAGTAATGCTGAAAATAGTTTCTTTTTTTTACAGTAATAATAAGTGGTTTGAACTAGAAATAATCACAAGCACAGACAACTGTGGCAACGTAACATCAAGGTGGTCGTTGACTTTCAGTGACTGACCAGGTAGTGTTTAGTGATGCAGGCTTCATGGTTCAAGGCATTCACACGACGACAAAGAAGGTGAACCTGAGTCAGCAGCTGCACATGCTGAGAGACAGACAGACAGACAGACAGACAGACAGACAGACAGACAATTAGTCACACCGTCTCAGTGGAAGTACACATGTAGTGGCTTGTATTGGCTGAAAAAGCCGATTTTGTTCAGGTTAGATATGAAGTAGACCTCATCACAGATTAGAAAAATACAAATTTGAAAAGAAATAATATCTGAAACATTAAAAAAAGCTGGATGCATTTGTTTTTATATTTATATTTTATGCTCATATATTTATGTATTTCATATTCTTATGTACACTCCTTCTATCTACATCTAAACATCTACATATCTATATACAACAAGGCTGATCAGTGTCTGTCATACCTGCTGAATCTGCTGCTGTAGCTGCAGTTTCTGGGTGTGGTCCAGGTGGAGGGCAGGTAACACCTGGCTTGGCAGCATCAGGACCGAAGTGATGGCGTTGGTTTGAGGGCTAGATGTGTTGTTCAGGTTTGTGTTGTCATAGCGCTGATTGGTTGTCTCTTGCAGGGCTCTCCTCTGCTGCAGAGCTTCATACTGTTTTTTGACTGTTCGCCGTCGCTCCGTCAACATGCCGGCTAAAGGCGCTTCAAAGCTACAGGAAGCAAAAAGGGTCACATCTACTGTAACACACAACCCTTGACTCAACAAGTGATAACCTCTTTTTCCCATCCACCCGTCAGTCACACGGCTGTTTCCTAACACAGGCACAGGCCTCACAGGAGGCGTGGCCTCTGATGTGACATCAGAGAACTTCATACTAGCGACATCATTTCATTGATTCAAAGGCACACGCTGCGAGCTGAGTTTGGAGAGCTGTTTCCTGTGATGAAAGAGGAGATTTCTACTTTGACAAGATCTTAACTGGTCGGGGGTGGAGCCTAAAAGGAAACATGGTTTGTTTAAGTGCCTGACATGTGATGTCGCCCCTCAGCTGAATTCTTCTTCATGTGTTCTGTGTAAAGAAGCAGCAGCAGAGGCCATTTTTCTTCCTCCCAACCCAAACAGTCACAGCACTTCTCTGCTGCACCGTCCCAACAGGAGGAGCAGCTCCACCCTGTCACTGTGTGTGTGTGTTTGTGTGGATGCGTGTGTCTGTTTGTTTGTGTGGATGCGTGTGGGTTACCGTAAAGCCTGGGGGACGTTGAATTTGGGTCGAGTTTGTGTTGGGGCATCCTCCTCCTGCTCCTCCTGCTCCTCCTCCTGCTCCTCCTCCTGCTCCTCCTCCTGCTCCTCCTCTCTTTGGAGCTGCGCAGTGAGTAGATATCAGACTCACATTGAACAGAATTTTTGACCAAACACAGGATGAATGAAGGAATCAAACAAAAGCACAACCTTTGAATTCAAATAAATCAGAAGAAATGCAACGACTTCATCAAGGATGTTTTTTAAGAGACGATTTTTGTGTTTAAGAGCAAACTAGAAAAACATTTGTTCACTTTCATTCTGCTCAGAGTTGGTTCCCTAACACAGACCCTTTAAGAACCACAAATTAAATTCAACTCAATTACATAAATTAAACTTAAACCTGACTATGGCGTCTGTCCAGTATGGAGGCAGTGTTGAAAAACTCCTCGAATGCGCCTGGAATTGATTTTACTAATTCTACTTCCACATATTCTTATCAGAGACACACAGAGTGATTTTTGCTCTGTTCAAGTCCAGTACACAAGCACAACGCCTGCTGCTTAGACAGACACACACCAACTGAACGGCTGGTAAACAAAACATAATACAAAAAGGCCACATAAACACAAAATTTAAACATGTATGTAAAAGCCTTTCAAGGAGGAGAAATATGACTAGAAATCAGCAGAAACACAAGCTGGTAAAAATCAACTTAACTCACTGTATCAAAGAGTTCATCCAGCAACTCATTCACTTCCTTCTCTGAAAAAGAAAAACAAGAGTTCAGACTCAACACGGGACAAGAAGAAGTCGCAGGTCCTGGAAAAGCTCCAGGCCTTGACCAGTACGCGGTCTAAAACACCTACTGGTGATCTGAACCGCCCGGTCTGTCCTGTAGTCCTCCAGGTCTGGTTCATCCAGGTCGTCTAGGAAATTGTACTCTGGATCATCATCATCATCAGCTTCCTCTGAGAGAACAAACAGGTTCAGTCGGTTAACAGAAATGACAAACAAACAAACAAAACAAAAACACACACACACAAAAACAAACTAACCCAGAGTCTCAGGTTCTGTTCATTAAAGCTAAAATCAGGAACTTTGTTGGGTTAAAGTATCAGAAACTGCTGTAAGTTTGCAGTTCAGTCTCAAAAATGCAGCAAACAAACTGAAGGTGGAGCTTCAAAATATTCTGAGTCTGAACTTGAACTCGAGTTCACTGAGCCTTAGAAAGGAAACTGAGTTTTTGGTTTCAAAATAATGAATCAGTTTGATAATCTCTGATAACATAAAGGTGTACATGTCAGTAACATGATATATTTTAATTTCAGCGATGCTGGTTAGGAGAAAAGGGTCAGTGGAAGCTGCTGATTGACAATTGTTTTTTTAATTAAATGAAGGAGCAACTGTTAAAGCACATGCATGCATGCACACGAACATGCAGACACACCGTTCACAGGTGAACGACATCTCGCAATAAGCAGCTGAAATAAGACTTTTATTTTGACGGTACAGCCATCAGCTATGACCTCTGACCTTCATTGTCAGGGGCCATAAGACCCTGCAGCCACTTCGTCCAATGACGGTCCTCCTCCCGCTGGGCAGCACTCTGCTCGTACATGTCAGCGGTAATATCAGGGGCCAGAAGCTCCGCCTCCAACTGGCCGAGAGGAACGTTAACCAGAGGACGTTTTGAGCGTGTGCGGTACGCCAAACAGCTGGAGCCCTCATCCTCAGCTTTTCTATCCAAACACTGGAAAACAGACACAGGTAGAGAGAGACAGGTATTCAGTAAGACACATGGACACAGAGGCCATGTTGTCTTCAGTACAGCTCGTCACTTCTGAGCCTCCACTGTCGTCCACAAAGCTGTGGATGCACCAAAACAACCAGTTCCCCCAGTTTCTTCAACTCTCCTGTTGAGGTAACAAGTAGACAAATCTGATAAGAAACGCTGCAGTCCGTCGATTTGTCAGAGAACCCTAACCCTAACCCTTTTAAACAAAGTTAATCTCTCTGTTTAAAAAACTACAAAGTGAGGAGAGAAAATTATTGTGTGTTTTGTGAGCGTGTGGTTAAGAGAGAGAGAGACAGACAGACAGACAGACAGACAGACAGACAAGGTTCAGCCTGGCAGTAAACATTCAGTTCAGACTCCAACGTTACAGTTCAAGGAAAGTTTTTTTCTTGAACTGTATATATGAACTGTACAATACTTAGACACACTTTAAGAGACATCACAATCTATAATCATTTAGTACCAAGGAGAAAGGGGGTGCATCTCAGTAGGATGGAGTAGCTCTGTCTCTTTACCTTCTGTCTCAAGTCATGGTTTAAAATTATGTTAATCTTACCAAGTAATTCAAAATATTATTTTAAATCCTTCAGAACTCCGAGTGCATGTGGAGAAGATATGGAGATCAAGCTACTTCAAACAGGCATAACGTTATAACTTGTGCTATACAAATGATTCGGACTAGAGTTGGTTGTATTGAGCTGCAACCATGAGGTCGGTGAGACTAAAAAAGGCGCCTCCTATCAGTCAGGCTGAACTGGACTACCCACAGATACGAACCTTACAATTGGAGTGATGGAACTGTCCTGGGTGGTTTTTTTTTTTTCTTTCTACAAAACGTTGGGTGATGAAAAATAAAAGGGTTAAAATAAAGAAAACTTTGCATTTAATTTAGACCAACAATGAAACTCCCATGTAGCACAAACATATTTACAAGCTCCAAAAAATAAAAGTAAAAAGACTTCTCTTGATGTCCTAATGCCCCTAACCCCTGCCCACTCACATTTTCTTCTTTACCCCACTTCCTTTTGATCCAAAATAAAAATTGTACATGAAAGAGTTATGAAAATATAGGTTATTCCAACATGGTTGTGTCGTGGACTGCACTCCTCCTCCTTATCTTCCATATCTCCTCCTTCTTCCTCTTCATTCTCCTCCTCCATTTTTCTCTTTTCAGTAAGGGTGTTGGGTGTTGCTGTTCTGTCCCTACGGCCTGTCCCAACCCTAACCCCCTCCCTGCCCCGGGGCGTGGCATTGAGTCACAGGATCACTGAAAGGCTGCTGAGGTCACAGCTCGTCACGATCCCGTCTGAGAATGGTGTAGCGAGTCTCACTAGGCGCCAGCTTCTGGAATGAGCTCTCTGGAGGGTTACTGGCCACCTCTCCTCCCGTTTCCTCCTGAGGGTAAGAGTCATATTTAGTCTGTTAACTTTCACATGACTGTGCAAAATCAAGTTTTAGTGACTCTCCAATGCGTGCTGAGGCTGCAGTCTGACCTGTCCGGGCGTGCTGTCCGTGGGGTCGGGACCATGGTGAAACTCTCGGTGTAGCTTTCCAGAGTGAAGGTCCAGCACAAACTGTCTCAGCTTGCCAGGAATACTGGAAAAAAAACACACATTGGACATCATACAAGGACAATGATGTATTCTTAGCCAAAAACCTTCATTCAGCTTCGACTCTTACACACATAAGTGTTTTCCAGAAAAAAACAAATTCGCACTGTGGAGCCTCATGTCCTCTTGTTGACAATTGGCAGATAAAAATATAAAAGCGTTCTGTAGAGTGGTGGAATGGCATGGCAAATGAACTGCATTTATACGCTCTTCTAATTCAGTGAAAAAAGGGCTTCCCAATTAAGCCTCTTATTCACCATTTAAATACACAAGCAAATACCAAGGGCAGTTGAGCTGCCCTGAAGAGCACTGGCTTGCCCACCAGGAGCGATTTGAATTTAAAGGAAGAATGAGTTGGGATTTTCCTAAGAAACGATGCGAGGATTCATTCAACAGTAATCTCTTACAATCATCACAAATGACCCATCAGCATTGTGTGGCTGTGTCCGAATCTGCCGAGACCCTGTCCTCTGTCTTTAATTTCTTATTTTGTCGAGCTCAGGACGTGTCTGAGCATCAATTCTGGGTGTAGGGTTAGGTGCCCAAAGAGTAGGCTGCAGCACCCAGCTAATGACAGCATGCACAGTGTACACTTTCAGTGTCTTTAAGCAGGGGAAGAGAGGCCAACATTCAATTTTGCGTTTACAAACTGCAACTGACAACTCCAATTTGTCAAGTATTTGACTCTCTTGCTCAAAGGAGACTTTATCTTGCAGAAAGGAGGAGTAGAGGATCAAACAACCAGTCCTGCAATTAATAGAAGACTGCCTCTTTCTCTTGAGCTATGGTTGCCCTGCCTCAATAACACCTTTCTGAGGAGGAAGTCAAGAATGCCTGACTGTGATGGATGAGAGCATACATAGTGTTTAAAAAAAATTGAAAATATCAGTCCATAATGATGATGATGATGATAATGTGCAAAGAGAATAATAGCTTTGCTTTCATTTTATTTAAGTTTTTATTTATGTTCTATCATTATTCTGATTTTTAAATGTTTCTGTTTTCAAGTTTTTTCCTCCTTATTAAAAGAGATACACTATCTCAACCTGACTTGTACGACAAGTCTGGACAACTTGTAAATTTCATTCGTGCTAAGAGAAGACTGAGTTCAAGTAAATTGTCAGTGCAATAAAATCTCTTAAATCACTCATGTGACACTTGTAAGAGTGGTTCCTATATGAGCCCTTCAACTATGTGTTTAACACAGGCATTCTCACACACAAAGTTCAGCAATAAAGACAAACCTGCCTGAGCTACAGAGCAGAGTTGATAT
>JAUZTA010000029.1:6279110-6289708 GCA_034780835.1 Ctenochaetus striatus | reverse complement strand
TAATGTGAAGCACTTTGGCGCAACTTTGTTGTATTTAAATGTGCTATATAAATAAAGGTGGTATGGTATGGTATGCTATGCTATGGTATGGTAAAAAAAACTACCAACTAACAAGTGTCAAAGCCTGAAGCCTTTATTTTTTCCTTTGTGTCACTGAGCTCCATGTTGCCCAAAAACAAAAAAATACCATTTAGCCCCAGTGTTGCTTTGGGTGAAATGTTCTTTTCTTACTTAAATAAACTGCAGTGCCCAGTTGCTTTGGAAAATTACAGAAAAATTTTAAAACATACTTTTGAGCTGCTTTTAAACATTTAGATCGTCAGTAAAATCGATAGGCTTGGTCTTGAAAGTCACAGGGGAAATGTGGGAGCCTTCAATCTGCTTACAAATAACATCTTTCTACACTTTTTACACAAAAATATCACATAAGAGTAAGACAGACTGTGCAGGGACAAGTAGGATGTTCATGTCAAATAAATGCAAAACTTTCACCCGAGAGACAACTGCTAAAGGTCAGCTTTAAACTTGGACTCAACATTTATTTCTTTAACTTCGCATGTTGCTTACATGACATATTGAACTAATATCACTCATTTTAACTCAAACCTGGATCTTTCCCTACATGTAACCAATTAGATTTCATGCCTAAACCAGCCAAACTGAAGTGATTTCAAATCAACCATCTGCTGCATCTCGTCTCCACAGATGTTAATGTGGTGGATTTGTGTGATTACGTTTTTTTTCCACTTGAATTTCTGAAAGATAAGTCATAAATAAAAACACCGTGCTCTTCCTGTGAGTCACCTGAAAACACAGCGTAAATGTAATTAAAGTTTTTAATCTCTGTTTTGGACTTTTGCAGCGTGAGAAAACTGAACTTTCTGTTTGTCATCCTGTCTGGCTGAGAGAGCGCTGGTGACTAATTATGGGGAAGCTGAGAGGGAAATAATTTATTAGAGATAACTCATATTCAATCTGACATTTACAGAGTCTTATGCAACCGAAGGAACCTGTCTTGTAAATATATTTATGAATCCTTTTTTTGGAAAGAGATGACAGCCGACGACGTGTGTGTTTTGTAAACTTTGCCACCTTTTTTTGGCACTTGATGCCACTAAATTATCTTGGTGTGTTTGTGATGAACATCTCTTCTCCGTCTCAACAATCTCTGTCGTGTCTCAGGGAGTCTTTAACCGAATCTAACCAGGCCTGATGGTGTTGCTGTTGGATACCAGCTAAAGAGGATGTATGTGCTGCTGTTCCTGTTTTGTACACAAACACTTGACATAAGCTAGCGGCAAATTACAGCCTGTCTCCTCGGCATCTGAAAGTGAGGAGGGCGACGCTGTGGAGAGCGCAGAAAATTAGAAAGAGAATGAGCGAAGGGATGGAGAGAGGCTTTGCATGGTTCAGAGGAGGGATGGAAGGATCAAGGGGTGATGGAGGAGAGCAAGGAGACGATAATAGACCAGGAGAAGGATCCTCTCCCTGAGATCTGGACAAACAAAAAGGAGGAGAAGAAGAAAGTCACACCTTCCTTCCTTCTTTCCTTCCTTCCTCGCACTGCCGCTGACCCCACTCAGCAGAGATGCTCTAAAAAAGAGAGAAGAGGGTCATGATGAGTGAGAGTGAAGGAGGGTGGAGGGTTGGAGGGATGGATAAGAGATGGTGTTAAAAGGAGAGCAGAGGAGCTGAAAGAGGGGAGTGAAGGTTATGAAAGGAACGCCCCCCTCCTCCTCCTCTCTTCTGGTGTAGTTTGACCTCTGAGGGTGTGTGTGTGTGTGTGTGTTTTTAAGGGGGAGATGGGTGAGTGTGTGTGCCTCCTCTGTGACCGTGTGAGGTCGTTCTCAAACACACACATGAGAGCTGCTGGAAAAAAAAGTCGAGTGTTTGTTCTTTATTCACCCTTCAATCCTGACTTTTGTAAAAATCTTTTAAAAAAAACACAACTTTGTGTGTTTTTTTTATACAAACTTATGCATATAGATACAAAACACACACACACTCACATGCACTCTGATTCTCAGTGCCTCCATTTTGGAAATACATCAGAGACGGGGGAACGAGGTCCTGCCTCGCTCCGGCTGAGCTGAGCTCAAACCCAATTTTCTTCCAAAGGAATAATTTATATCTTTATTGAGCAACCTGCAGATGCGGCCTCGGCTGGTCCTCGCCTGCTCGCCCCGAACGCACCCGAACAGCCAAAAGAGTCACGGCTGCTTTTGATGGATCACGGCAATTTACCTCTGGTCACTATAAAATCAAATTACATGCTATCAGAGATGTAAATCTGAATGTACGGGGAGATATGAAAGAGTGACAGCAGCTTTTATGAAACTGTTTGAAAAAAGAATGGCACTGTTGCAATCGTGCTATTGTGATTTATTATTTACCGTTTTTATTTCATCCTATTTATTTATCTATTGCCTGTCAAGCTTCATGCTTGGGAAAATTTCAAATGCTGTTTCCAATAACTGAGGCAGATTTCTTAATACTTAATAGCTTTTTTTAAAAAAACATGTTTTTAATTTCAGAAAGAGAAAAACAGAAAATAGTCGATTTTATCTGCTGCTGTGTCGACCGTCGCTGACAGATTTTATCAGCTTTAACTAGCTAGCAGATTGAGCTAAGCTTTGTGAGTGGTTTAAAAACACTGAAGCAACAACTGACTGGAAATTACAAACATGAAATTACAGCTGAACTCAAGAAAGAGGAGTGGAAACACAAATAAAAGCTGTTTTTTCCCATCGTGTCATGTAATGTTGCATTTACAAAAGCTTTCAGGAGCAGAAGAGTGAAGTTTTTATTTGTCTACTTATGTTTTTATCCTTCATTTCAAATCCATTTTGCAGTAATTTCAGCAATCAGTGACAAAAAAGGCAAAATCTGCGGAACACACACGTTGGCAGAGATATTTATTTGTGTGTGTGTGTGAGATAGAGAGACGGGACTTTACCCAGAGCCAATTTACCAAACCATCACTTGCACAGATAAACAATGATGCTGCAAATAGCCCGGACAGTGCGAAAATAATTATCCGATGGCATTTCTGTCACGGTGAAAGGACGGCGGCGAGCAGAGTGCTAGTCAAGGCCGGTGTGCCGGGTGATTAACAAAGGACTGTCTGTGATTTGACACTTTAATCAGCGCTCACAAAAGGGAGCGGATGTATCTCCTATTCATCATCGTCTCGCTCCAACTCCTGCCTGCGATCTCTCACTCGCGTTTCCCATCCTGCCTCTGTTCTACTCTCTCGCCACGTTGGTTTTGTGTCTCTCATTTCCTCACTTAATCTCTCTTCCTCGCTTGTTTAAATACTTAATGTTCCGGGTTAATTTTTATTTGATTATCAGTACTTTTTATGCCACTTGTTTTCATCATAAATTTCATCTTTGTCTCTTTATTTCTAATAACCATCTCAAGATCTTTTCTAGTCTGTTGTTGTCTCTTGTCTTGAATTAAATACATGAAATAATCTCACTGTTGTTTTTATTTCTGAGTTTAACCAGCAGCAGGTTAGCTTAGCTTAGCATAAAAGTCATAAACATGGGGGAACAGTAAGAAACCCCTTCTTCTGAAATAATATTTCATGTGTATGTTGCTTTTTTGAACTCTTTTTTTGTTAAAGTTACAGAATGTGAGCCTTAGAGATGCTGTTAGGTGTTGCTACCTTTGGAAAGAGTCAGGCTAGCTGTCCCCCCCCGCTGGGGTAAAATCCAGGCATCACAACCCTAAACAGGATAAGTGGTCGAGAAAATGGATAGAAGGATGGATAGAAAAAACAAAACTCTCCCTCCTCCCTAATTTCCCTGCATTTCCTCAATCTCTCGTCTCTTATAAGAGTGGACAGGTGCAGGCTGGAGTTTCTACTGCACAGCTGTTACTGATTCACTTATGTCAAATCAGTGATTTTCCAAGAAGAGGTTGGGATGGCTGCATGATGAGGTTTGGGATTGAAGCTCGATTGGGCCTCGACATCTTTTATGAGCTTTTCTTAGAGACAGCAACTTCATTTAAGCTTCTGACAACTTAGTTGTAATTCTTGAAGACTTGGCGGAATTAAACGTCCCTCATTAAAATGAAACAAACAGTCATAAAGTTTAGAAAGCATGCCAAATCTTTGCCAATGCGACAAGAACACAGCACCACATTTTGATGAAAATTCATCACATTTTGGTGGAAAATGTTGCTAAACCCTACGGTGGCTGACAAGTGCAAATGTGCTGCATTTACAGAAACGCGCTGAAAATACAGAAACACGCTGCATAACCCTCTCCGGACTCCAATTTTCTTCTCACCAATAACTTTCATCTGCTCCGCACGTTCATACGTCCGTTGTCTGTCTCTCGGGTGCAAGGCCGGCCCTTCCATTAGGCAGAATAGGCAAATGTTAAGGGCGGCGCGGCTTCCAGGGAGCGCCAAAAAATCGGGGAAAACGAAATTAAAACTAGTTATTGCTATTAACTTTAAAGTTAAAATGGAAAAAGCTCACACTGATTCAAACGTAACAAAAAACATGACGAATGTTTTTGAGCCGCTGTTCGCTACGTGCGTGCGCCACTCCGAACCCCCCCCCTGGTTGGCGGCGGCAATGGGGCGGGGGCACCAAATAAAATCTTGCCTAGGGCGCCACATTGGGTCGGGCCGGCTCTGCTCGGGTGGAAGCTCAGCACTGCCCCTAGAGGCCTGGAGCACTTCCGTTGTATGACTGGATATGCAGCGTTTCTTTTTGCATTTGTTTTCTTATTTGCGGTGCGTTTCTGTATTTGCAGCACGTTTCTGTTTATGCAGCACGTTTGCACTTGTCGGCCTCCGTACCAAACCCTGATTGGTGCATGGACATTTGTGACATCGCTGATTTGCATTTTAGTCCTTTCAACTTTAAACCAGTAAGAACGGCACAAATCAAAGCAGAAATGTAGAAAATGGTCACGTGAAATCACCAAAACAGAACATTGTGTGTTCATCCACGGCTCACAGTAAGAGGCTCATTGAACGCAGTGATGTTCAAGGCCTTGAAAGGACATTCAAAAGGATTTTATCGCACAACAGTGTTGATGAGAGATTTTCTAACTTCTATCGGAACTGTTTATGCTCCATGATGCTGAATCACACTTTGATTTTTGTTCCATCTCTGAATGTTGCTGTCTCATCTTCTTCTGCGACTGTATCATTAACATCATCACTCGGTAATTACAGTAATTAAGAATAAATGATGGTTTGCAGCTTTGTCCTGTATAAATCCTGCAGTGCGTCTCTGATGCTGACAGTACGAGCCGCCGTGCTGCGCTCTGACTGTCTGGGTTGTCTGTGTCACAGCCTATCTGGAGACCAGACACCAGTAGCCTTAATGATGGATCATCCATCAGACACCACAGTGGATGCTCTGGGTGCAGGAGGGCACTTCGTAATAGCCGTCTGGGCTGTGGGGCTGTGTGTGAGTGTGTGTACACGTGTGTGTGTGTGTGTGTGTGTGTGTGTGTAGCCCTTGAAAATGCCCTGATCTCCTCTGCACCTCCGTTCTGCTCTGAATCTCACAGAACTGTTCACTCATCCTGCTTCTTCACACTCCTAAAGACAGTTTTATCGCCGTTTCCTCTTTAGTTTATCGCCCTTATTTCCCACAGCTGGCGCCCAGGTTAACGGTTTTGTGTGTGCATGTGTGTGTGTGCATGTGTGTTTTGGACAGGTTTGTCCTCCAGCATCGTGTCTGTGTGTCTGTGTTTACAACGATTATCACCGAAGGCCACCGAGCTCCAGGTGAGCATTTGAACTCGTTGTCGTCAAACGACCTCTGGGAAGGTTCACGCTGCGCAGACGATCCGTGACGAGCTCTGTTCGTGTTCTGCAGCACTCGACGTCCACATCGACTCACTCCCTGCACATCTCTTAGGCCTGATGTTGTTGTTTTTGCATGCGTTAATGTTCAGCTGGAGAGGAGACAACAGCAAAGTCACTGTCATAGTACAAGTGATAACCATCCAGTACGAATGAGTCACAACACTTGAGGCATTCAAGCTTAAATTAAAGCAATAACACGACAATTTCTCATAAATTACCTTTGCTACAGCCTATTTCCCATCGAAACAGGACAGCTTTAATCAATTTCACAGTCTGTTGATGAAAGCTCTTACAGTTATTGCTTTAAACACCAGGTGGCTGATGCATGTTCCCTTTTTTCATTAGCAGCAGTGATTAAAAAAGACAAGAAGAGTGAGGGAGGGAACTGTCAAATGTGACTGAACGTCATGCAAATAAAACTTAAGTTTACATCATCTGTGATCATTTATGCTTAGATTTTCATATACGGTGTTTTTCTACTGCACTTCAATCTCTATCTTAATTTGGAAGAAAAAACTGGAATATTTTGCGTTTGTCTTCAATTTTCAACATTTTCACTCAAGATTTTTGCCTATGCATAAGATAGAGGTGGATGGAAAAATAATTATTTGCTCAGTGACATTTAGTGTCCTTGTAAGCACTGGAAACTGATGGGGTGTTATTAAGGATATTGCTTACAAACACCTTGGTTTTTTTTGACATGTGAGTGTGTGATTGACAGGTAATTTCTTGGAAATTGTAAATGGAGAAAACAGCAGTCAGCTTTTTACACTTTGGGATCCATTTAGGCTTAAACAACCCAGGTTGTTCATCATGTAGTTGGTTCACATCTCTGACTGAATGTGGTTTTAACTGTTCTGAATCAGCCAAACTCCCAAACGAGGCTGAAACAGCGAGTCTGACTGCTGAACTGCCTCCTCTGGAAAGTTACAAAGCTTCGGCTGCAGTCTCCCTGTGGACATTTTCATGAGCCTTTTGTCTGAATCATACTGAGGCTCGATGATGATGACAACAATTTAAATTTCACCAGACTGCCACTTTAATGAAGCTCAGCTCAGTTGTTGCATGATTTTGTTGTCTTGATTCAAAGTTTGACTGAATTTGTCACCGAAAACCTCGAACAAAACGAGAAACAGGTTCGTCTTCAGGTTCAGAACAGAGCGAGACGGCCAACAACAGCTGAGTTTTTATGAGCTCATATCCTCTCTGTGACCCAACCTCACCCTTTTAGGTGTGTTCTGTGTGTGTTTGCAAATGTATGTGTGTGTATGTGTGTGTGTGTGTGTGTCCCACACATTCTTGTCCCTCTCCTCATCCCTCCATCTTCTTTCCTCCCTCTCCATCTGTCGCCTCTTGACAAACACATGGTGTCTTGTTTGGCCGACTCAGCAAGGCCCCGGGCTCTGTGGGCTACATATATTCACACACACACACACACGCCTCTTTCTCCTGTGTGTGTGTGTGTGAGATAACATGAGTCAGGGATGTAGAGGAGGGTTTACAACAGCTCAGACAGACAGATGCTTCATTGGACACAGAATTAAAAAGTGAGAAAAACAACAGGAGGCAAAAAAATTAAATGTTGATCCTCAGAAAAAGTATGAGACTGTAAACTGTGGTCCATTCACTCATGGTTAATAGTTGATTCGTCCTTTTTGTCCTGAAAGTCTGCCAGCTAACCGATTGTTAGCTTTGAACTGAGGATAAAACGACACAGAGAGCAGAGGAGAGGAGCAAAAACTATTAATTATGGACAAAGAGAAACAGATAAAAACATGCTTGGAGAACGATTGATTGTTAAAGATTAAGATTAGTTAAAATCTTTATTTTGTTTCAACGTTTACGCAGGCTGACAGGGTGAAACTCTGCACCAGCTGATGATTATTGTCAGGTTTCAGTTCTGGTCTACTGCCTCCTACAGGGAGTCAGGTGACATGCAGATGTCTGGAGTTACCATTGTTTATTAAAGGGCTGCACATGCTGGAGAAGATGTTTTTGTTCCTTTCGGATATAAAACATTTGGGGAAGCTTCATGCTTTTGTTGATTTCAAACCTGACATCACACCTGTGCCTGTTTTTTGATGCATTAATGTTACATAATCCTGTAGACATAAAACCTGGTGAAGAGACGGAGGTGAATGACAGGAAGCTACAGTTTTTCCCATCAAAAATCTGTTACTTCTCCATCAAACACTCACATGCATGCTTGATCTGCAGTCTGTAATTAGCTTTAGTTCATCTTTATTTTAATTGATTTCTAAGAAAAAGAGGATGAATATGAACCTTTAGAGTCATGACAACAGGTTTTAATGTTTAACAGCTTCAAAGTGAGACCTTGTTCAGTTGTTAACAGACTAAAAAAGACGTCTCTGTCCTTGATTTGATTGTTTTGTCGGGTAAATCGATCACACAACCACTTAAAAAAATGAAAACAACTGCGAAAGGGGCTTTTTCACAGCTGTTGACCTGAGTGGCTGTTATGAAGCAACAGAGAAAGTAACATTGCTATTAAAACTGTCTTGTTACTGCAGCAGAATCCAGCTTTTCACTGCCCGTCTCAATCTGTGTCTGTGTTCTGTGTTTACTTTAAATGGCCATTGATCAGATCATCGTAGCAATAACATGATTCACTGCAGTTTAAACACACACACAATCACACACACACACATGTGCTTTCACAGTTACATGCAACTGCCAGTTTGTGACACAATAATTGCAGTAATCATGGAAATTGTGGGGTTGTTTTTATTACTGTCATCAAACGGTCACATGTTTAATTGGTCTTTGCACTCATGTGACACTTTTCCGTCTTACATGCATCATGAACCTGACAGACACATGAACGCTCCTCCAGATGTGTGAAAGCAGGTCTGCTGAAGTCCCGCTATCGTCATCGTTTTAAGAAAACAACACGGAAATCACTGAAAAAGACGAGGAAGAAGGAGTTAGAGGTTATTTGTAAAGTCTCATATCAAATAGTAACATAGAAGCTTTTACATCTCAAGGATGGAATACCTCGAAAACCCATCGAAGGGAAAAGCTGAATAAGAGAGGAGATTTAAAGAGTCAGAGAGACTGATCTCCCTCCTCTGAGGTGTCAGACATCTGGGCCTCTCATGATAAAACAGCCATAAGCGAAATACAAACCTCCATGAAATCTGAGACCATTTAGGCTCTCAGGTTTTCTTTCGAAAGCAGAAATCCACAGATTTGAGACGTTAAGTGTCTCATTCAACAACTCCACCATCTTCAATGAGACGGCACCATCATTAAGGTTTTCACTGCGATGAATCTCTAGTTTTGTCTGTGCGAGATTAAAACAGTGGTGTAGTGGTGCAGCGTAGGAACATGTAAGAACATTCATCCAATTAAAAAATTTAGACTCGAGCTTCAAAAAAGCATCAGTCAACCCTTTTCTAACCCAAACCTGCTGTCTTTTTATTGAAATACGGTCCATTTCAAAGAACAAAGCTGGAATTTTCAGTCTAAAACCATCAACTTTACTGTCTGAAAGGCCAAACCTGAAAGAAAAACCACCAACGACTAAGCTGGAACTGATGAAATCTAATTATTATGAATCAAATCTAATAAAATCTAATTTATTTTCCTACCTGGTGTTTTTCAAAAGGAAACAAATTAATATTATAAGGGTAATTCAGTGTACTTTTTTAGTGTACTTTGACAACATGTCAGATAAAACATTTTGTGCAGAACTGTGGTTGATGTGTGTGAAAGTAAAAGAAGTGAAGACACCTGAAAAGAAACACTGCTAAATAAAACATTTTTTTTAATTGAAGTGATAAAAAATGGGATATGAGGAGCATGAGAGTGGGTAAAGCTACATTTTTTATATAAAATAAATAGAAAATACTTAGATTACTCATATTAACTGTACCTGTAAGTGTTTTTGTGGTCTTCCTGTCTTGTTAACACCGTGTGCTTCACACATTTGTACGTCATGTCCCACTTTTTTTAAAAAAAATGATTTTTCATCCATTGCTGCCAGTTGTGATTGTGCACATTGTTGCTGCAGAGCTGAGCTCATTGCTTCCCATGTCACTTAATGTGATATACGGTCTCGTAGGTTGCTGCATGTTTGTCCGAGTCGACCTTAAGTGTGGGTGTAACTGCGTTATTTTTTTGTGTACATTTCTTACGTAAGAGCAATTTCCCTGTCTGAGTGTTGAGTGTCGGAGTAATAACTCATTTCTTGCTACCTCGCCTGAGAGGCTGCAGTGAACTTATCTTAAAGTAATAATCCATCACCTTCTGTGCTTTGTTTGCTGCCTCGTCGCTGATATGCTGCAACAGTGATTCATGAAGCTTTTACGTTTAAATACAGCCGTCGAGTAGGTCTGGGAAAATCCTCTATCACACATCTGATGATTCATTTTTTTTTTATATTGCCTGCAGAGGAAATCAGTGTTTAGCTTGAGAGGCTGCAGCTGCCGCGGCTGGATGGACCAATCAGAGCGCCAGCCAGAGACACTCAAAACTTATTAAGAGAAAAGCAGAGAGAAAAGAAACAGCTTAATTGGGTTAGAGGGAGGCAAGTGAGGAGAAAAATAACAAGTTTGAGATCAAATATTGACTTTGCTGTCTTCTTTTTCTTTTGTGTTACCAGCTGAAGTCTACATCAATTGCCTTTATTGTTATTTACTGCTCACAGTTCATGTTTTAGACAAATTATCAAGAGAAACAAAGACAAGGGATGACATGAACTTGGCTTGTAGATTGAAGAGCAAAAGTGATCTCAG
>JAUZTA010000029.1:6127102-6138643 GCA_034780835.1 Ctenochaetus striatus | reverse complement strand
ATACGCTTAAAACATCGCAACTTACATTGCAATTTTTTAGAAAAGCTGCCACGAATTCAGGCATTTTAGGCCGCAACAATCTTGAAAAACGCCCGCGAAACCCTGGAGGGACTGAATATCATTATTATTGTAATCTTGTCAACAGTAACCTTTCTTTAGCTAGGAGGCTCAACTACTGCTTACATTTAAGCCAGTTAGCTCCTATTAGCAGGAGAAACAGCAATGTCAAAGTCTTAATGTACCAACTAGATTTTTTGTACTGGACATAAAAGCAATGTAAAGACAATTTCACCAACTTTCAGCCCTTTTTTGGCTTAATAAAGCAAAAAGTGCTATCTACCTAACCAGCTTACTAGCTTTGTAGGGTTGTGAGCTATTATGTCACTCAGCATCATATTAAAAGCAACAGCAGAAGCTAACATTAGCCGGTAAATTCAAACTTATTTTGACTGCAATTAATGCAATTATGTTAAATAAATGTTAATAAACTGAGAAAATAAACATTAGTTGCAGCCCTGATAAACTGAACACATAAATCACATGCTGCATGTTAATTCAACACCATAACAGAAATCTGTATTCAGCATGTTGCTCAGCTTTACCTGACATACATTTATGTAACATCACAAACACCATGTCACACATCTTCCTCCCTCTTTTGATCTCATGAAAGCATTGAAAGGTCTATAAGTAGCCCACAAGGCTAAGTGCTATGAACTCTGCTTGTATAATCAAGCACTGCAGTTTGACTGTAAAGCATGAACGCTGACAGAAACAAACACAGGAAACCAAGTACGGCTGCAAACACACACACACACACATGTATTTTTTCGCTTTTGCGCTAATGATTCAAAGCGTGCATCCATATTCATAGGTCACTCTAACTCTTCTGAACCTGCCCGTCGCAAAGATCAATGGAAATTTAAAAACAAGGGCTTTATGAAACAAATATCAAACAACAGCTGCAGGCTGCATTAATGCACCTCATGACCTGCTCATGCTTCTTTTCATGAGTGATCTCTGACTGCACCCTCACTCCCTTAAAAATCAAATGCCCGGGTGCCGTGAGCACGATGCATAATCCTCTGGCTACTCAGCAGCAGAGAAGTGCCAAGTTCCAGGCTTGAGCGACGATGGTGACATAATAGGGCTTTAAATACATTGAATTAATTTTACTTTGGTACAAAAGATACTTTTTGACCCTGAGATTTACTTCGTTGCCTGTTGTGGGGAGTGTTGCTCATTTTAAAGGCCCAGATATTTTACTTTATCACTCAAAAAGCATAAATAAATTCACTCACAGCAATATAACGGGAAACACAATATAGTTAAGTCTAAAAATTCTTAAAACTGGTTGCAAGGATTCAATTAAGTCCATTTAAGGATCTGCAAAACATGATGTTCCTTGCCAATCCACTAGTTGTCCTCAGTGTTTTTGCCAGTCTGTCCTTCTTTATGGTTTTGTGTTTTGAGCAAGATGTTTTTTTTCCCCAAAACCTGCTATATAAGTCTGGATTTAAACCTTCACTCTCTGCCTGTGTCCAAACTCCTTAAAATCAAGGTTTCCCTCTGTGTTATGAAAGAATCTTTTAATGAAGTTAAACTTAAACCAATAATTTCCACAGTTTTATGTTGTCTGACATTGTTGACATTCCCATTTAATAAAAAGGCATTAACTAGCCAGCAGTCGACTTCTAACCAAAAGTTCAGTCCAGAAACAAGCACTTTTTAAATGCATCTCACACTTTTCAGCATTATATTTAAGAGTGTGGAAGAAATCAAAAAGAAAAGTCTCAGTTATTCCCTAAAAACAGCTGGGTACTGCAGTTTTTAATAAATGTACTCAGAGAAAAATCTTGCAGATTAATGCAAATTTGGTGCTCAGGTAATGAAGGAATGTGTCACAGTGCAACAGCGTGGCTTGTTGCAGAACAATGGAGCTCAAAGGCACAAAGGAATAAGATAAGTTCGACTTTGGCTACACAGAAAATACAGGAAGGATAATTTTGTTGCTGGTTTTGATTTCTGCATACACTAAAGAGTTTTTGACGATAAGAATAAGTCAGAATTTGGACTTGGTCTTTGCCATTTGCTTAAAGAACATTATACAAGATTAACAAACTAACCTGATGAAAGCAGGAAAAAAATCAGATTGTAAAGAGAAGAAAACACACAGGAGAGCTTAACATGCAGCAAACAACTCCCACTCAGATGCACCACTGAACAAACATATTGACAGAAGACCATTTGTCTGCAGCGCCGAGCAGAACCCACCTGAGGCCGTAGAGAACGGTTCCATCTGGATGCAGGCGGATCATACGGTTTTTGACGGTGACTCCGTGGACGAAAGACTTCTTGTCGTTGAGGAAGTAGGTGTCCGGGACCCACAGCTGGTCTGCAACCCTGTTATCCAGGGTCAAGTTTAAGGGGATCCCAATGTAGGCTAGACGCTTGTCCCTCCAGTACTGCTGGAAGTACATGGTCAACGTGTAGTCCTGTGATACAAACAGAGGGAAAAGACTCAAAAAAGTCACATTTGATTCATGTTGCGTCTTTTATTCTTGTGATTTTATCTAAACAGGCAGCAATTCAAGTGCTCTAACACTGAACGAGCCGCTGCAGATCTCATAAACAATCTTAAATCTTCGCTCTGCCCATTCCTCACTGTTATTGCCACTAAAATTTATATGACATGACACAGCATCCTGTGAAGAAGTGTGAGTCGATTTTTTTCATGCGTTATAGTCGAATTCTCAAAAGTGCCTTCGCTCTTCCTTCTGGAAGACGGTTACCCATAAAGCAATGTGCCACTGTACAACAAGCAGGTAGGCGGGTTGAGTCATGGAGCTGCAGCTTTGGAGGAAAAGTTCATAGAAAATTTCACCTAAAACATCAACACTTGAGTTTTCCCAGTGGAGGCGCAGTGATTCACAAAGCCTTGAGTTAAACTGTCATTCAGCTCAAAGGCTTTTTAAATATATGTAGCCTTCAGTTTAATTAAAATCAGATTATATTTTCAGATTTATGATTGGTCAACACTTTTTTCTTGCAAATAAAGTGAATTACAGCGTATGAACGCGCATTGTGTTCTGCGTCCTGATTGGCCAAGGGACTGTAGACCATTGTCAATCTATCTCCTCCGTGCCGTGTCTCCTGTACAGCACAGAATGCGTTCGGCTTGCCAAATTTACATAAAGGTTCGATCGCTAGCAGTGTGACTCTGAAGTGCTGTATGTTTGCAAGTTTTCTCCCCGACAAACAAGAGAGAAATGTGAGAAAATGTTAATGCCTGTCTTAGAAAAGTGCATAAAGTGTGTGGTGAGGGGTTTTACAGCCTTAAAACATATATAATAATTGTGAAAAATAAAGCTGACTACTTCATGGATTTCGCCTATTGCGGGTTATTTTTAGAACGTAACCCCCGTGATAAACGAGGGATCACTGTAAAATACAAGAAAATCAATAAAAAACAATAAAATCACAATAGTAACTCTTGAAAAGGTTGTGGGTTTTACAACAAAAAAGTACATACTGTACTTTATATTGTTGTTTTTATGTTTACTGTCTACCCAAGGCTGGATTGCCCTCAGGGGCCCCGAAGGCCCCGGATTTTATCTGTCCTGCAATTATTCTGTAGTGGGTTCATCCATTAAAAATTTAATTAGTTAAATGCACTAATAAGCATGATAAGAAAAAAAAAAAAACATTATGCATTTTTTTTAACTCTGCAGCCTGGTTTTAATGCATTTAATATTTTATTTTTAATGAGTTCCTAAATAATTACAAGCCCACTGACGTACAACAAACCAGTAGCAGGTTGGCATGCCAGTGTGGAGGTGCTGGTTGGTTTCTGGGACGCAGGACAAAAAAAAAAAAAAAATGGGTTTGGTATCTGGGGGGCTGCTTCCGAATTAGAGCTGTAATTAAAAAGTGTCATCACCTTTTTTCATCCCAGTTTGAAGCTCGGGTGCAGCCGTTCGGAACAGCAGGCTGCTGGAGATGATTTGCACAAAACTGCAGCACGCACACACACTTTCTCGGCTGCGAATCTTTTTTTTTTTCCTCTGCCGCCTCTACATTCGCCTGCCGTATACGAGCCGAGAAAACTCTGAGGATGGATGTTCTCTGACCTTTCTGACCGAGCCTATTTATACTTCTCTCTCTGTACCTCTGGAAGAAGGCCAAGGACTATCAGGACCAGGATCCACGGGATTTCAAAAACAGCACCTGTCCTGAGGCGGTGTTGAATATAATGGGTCTGGGCTCCGAACATTACGGGCGATTTATTCTCCTTATTGATTTTACTTCAGTATCGATTGTTTTTATTGTGAAACGGTTTGCTTTTTCTTTTTTTTTTTTCCAGCTTCAGTGTGTCTATTGGCCGGGTCCTGCTTGACTTATTGGTGAATTTACTGCCGTGATTTGTACTGCGTATTTCACAGTATGTGCACTGTGGGTGATATAGCAACTTGGCCTTGTAAATCTTAAAAACATGTAAAGAAAAAAATGCAACAGCTGCTTAGTGTTTTACAAGGAGGAAGTAACAGAATTAAACTTATGTACCAGTGTAAATGCTAAACACAAACAAAGGTAAGAATAACCATTAAATATGCTCCTCCCCTAAGCAGTATTTGTCCAATAGGTGTGTTGAGCTTAAGATTACTCAATATGACAAAGCTGCATTTTTGTGGCAAAACTTTAATAGTTCAGCTTTTTCAAAACCCAAAGCTAAAGAGTGAAAGTGCAAGAAATGGATAAAAGTATGTGCTCTACTGTCGGTTGCAAACTGTAGCATGTTAAGCTAACTAGCTAACAATTAAGAGAGCTAACAAAGCATCACCCATTGCAAAATAGCATTTCATCAGCTATCTACATGAGATTGGATGCAGCTTAGTTAGAAAAACAGCGACAACAACAACAACAACACAAACAAACTTAAAGACTTACAAACAACCACTGTGTCATGTTTTTACACAATAATGAAGCGTCTTTGATGCTGTCAGAGTGCTAGCTAATATTAGCTACTATTTCCTGCTCTTTGTCTAATTTGGGAAAGTTTACACAAACAGCAACCTCGGGCAAACTTGTTATCTAATCAATATGTTTGCCAAAAAATGTTGATTACATCTCATCCTAGAAGCCTTTTCAAAATGAAACTGAAAACACAAACATGTGCGTTAGCTTCAAAAGCTTCAGCTAACTCATGGAGCTTACATCAGTTTAATTAGCTCGCTAGCTTTAGCTGATTGAACTTAGAGCAACAGTTGTCATCTTTGCTGGCTAAATTAAATATTTTCTTCAGTCAAAAATCAGTTTTTCTTATGTTTATGTCCCCTAAAATGTCAGATCTTGACTTTATACCGGCCTGTATCTGCAAAGTTTATCACAAGGAAGCTGTTTTTTACATTCCTCTACTGTCTGTTCACTCTTCCTAATATTTTAGATTTAAAGGTAGCTCAAGCAAGATTTTTAAGTCACTAATTCAAAAGCAAACCACAGGCAAAGAAATCTAAAAATCTGCAGCACTGAATGTACTTGTCATTGCAGAAAACCATTTAATCATTTTACAGAAAAATATCAATCATAGCACATTTTAAATGCTGTACAGAGAGAAACATTTAATGGTCAGCAGCTTATTCTTATGAAAACCCTGCTATTAAATGAAAATAATGATTCAAACATTATCAAGATTTTGCCACCATTGTCACTTTAATCCTTTATCGGGTGAATAAATGTTTTTGTTAACTTGTGCACAATCAGCGAAGATCGTTCTACATCACAGTATACGTCTTTGTATACTGTGACGATGTTTAATTTAATAATGTTGTAATAACGATGTTTTAATTTGTAAAAACATGCATTTCTTTCACTTTATAAGTGTTTTTCTTGTATTTCTTATAGATGCACCTTTTGGAATTTGTTTTTTCCACATTAGGGCAAGGTAATTTCATTGACCTTGATTTTTTCCGTGAAAATTTAAGTTTTTTTAAAATGTCACAACAGTAATGAAGTCTAATGTCCTCCAGTAACACTCTAGGGTTGAAATTTTGAATTTCAAAGTATTTCAATGAGTGCTCTATAAAGGGATAAACATGAAACCATGTTAGGATGGACAGGTTGAGCAGCATAGCAACAGTAACCGTGGGGCGGGGCTTAACAAACCGAACAAGGTCTGGTTTCAAGTTGTTGTTTTTTTTTCCATTTCATAACAGAAGAAAACCTCGAGGGAGTTCACCTGATCGTACTCGGAGCCGGCCTCCAGCAGACTCTGCTGTATGGCGAACTGCAGCAGGTCCTCCTCCTCCTCCCTCATGCTGTCTCTCTGTTTGCCTCCTAGCATGGTGTATCCAGGTGGGGCCTCGAACACACACGGGGGAATCTCTCCGGCTCGACACGACACTGCATCACACACACACACACACACACACACACACAAGGGGTGGCGGAGGGGGGGAAGGTAAAGGGCAAAGGGATGGAGAGAAGAAGTGTTATGTAACAGCGTAGGAGACTGTGCTGGAGAACAAAATGAACAGGAAAAAAAAGAGATTTCTGAGTGAAAAAGTTGTATCTGGTGATTTTGTACTCCATATAATCGCTGCCAAAATATTTTCACGACTCAACTGTGTGTATTTTTTTTAAATACAGGACTGTAACTCTGTGCATTTCTGCAAGATAACATCAAAAAGAGGTTTTTTTTTTTTTTTAAGAGAGGTTCCTCCTGAGCGATCACACACTAAATTATATCTCCCCCTCCGCATGGCTGCAGATTTAAGCATGCCTGTTGGGATTCTGATCGAGTGATAGGATGATGAAAGCGAGCCATAATCTCAAACGCAGCACAAAGAACATAACCTTGCATCCAACAACGGCGATAAAAAACGACTCATGACTCTATCGGGGAAGTGAAAAACTGTTTGTGGAGTGAACTGTGGCTCAGGTTCTGCAGGAAAGTCTAGAGTCATTTTATGAGCTGAAGAAGACCGTGCATGAAAGGCGACTGATACAAGATACGACGGTGTAGCATGCATGGTGGGGTGTATTTACTGGTGGAGCTGGAGCTGGAGACGCTGGAGGAGTCGCTGCCCGGAGACGGGGTGTCTGTCCTGGGGGTGTCCCTCTGTCCGTCCCCCTCCACCGATGCCTCGTTGTCAGCTCGGACGCCCGATCCTTCCTCGCAGCCGTTCAGGTTGCTGAAGGTGATTCTGGCGTTCAGGATGTGGTAGAGCGGGATCTCTGCAGACATTTTCATCGTTATTATAAGATTTTCTGGTTTTTTGTGTGTCTTTGCATCAGTCTTATCGTCCTGTTACCCATGCGTGTCCTCATATTGATCGTTTTTATTTTTAGCAATCAAATTTTCCACCTTTTCTGTCCTTTTCACTCAGTTTTTTCCCCTCAATCTTCATTTCTTATCATCCATCTGTGCGTCTGTTCGCTCACTTTTCATACTGCCATCATCCCTTTTATTCAACCAGCCTTCATTTTAACCTCCCTCCCTCCTTCCTTCTCTCCCTCCATCCATCTCACTCTCCGAGCTCTCACCGATTTTGACAGGGAAGCCGGGCGGCAAGCGCAGAGTGATGAAGTCGCGCAGCTTAGCGAACAGGGCGTTCGAAATCGCCATGAGATCGATGATAGGCACCACTTGTTCTGCCAGGGACAGCGGATGAGACTCACACAACCACAGCTTGGCTTTAAACCTGGAAAACAAACACACACACACACACACACACAAGAGTTTGTTAATTAATGAATGCAACCGAATGCAATTCTGACTTCGGAATAATTGAAGCAATTTATGTCTTCATTCTGGCTATTAGTTCTTTGGACAGCGGTACACAAAGATATTGATTACATCAGCTAACAGTGTCTGTCAAGAAGCTGCTGAGTCGTGTTCAATTTGTGGTCAATCAATGCTTATATTTCAACTCGTTCCAATAATGAAGACGGCTCTGAAATCTCCCTGAAACACTTCATCCTCCAGATGCCTTGTCACTTTTTATCAAGAGCGATAAAGTTTCTGCTGTGAATGACGGACAGACAGACGGACAAAAGCCAGTTAGGGGGAACAAGGGAGCTGATTGGACGGCAGGTTGGCAGGTGGGTGACAGGAAATTGGAGACAATTTCATTAGCTGCTTTGTGTAAAAATAACAAAAAAGTGAAATTCTGCACAAAAGTCTAGTTCAGATGAGACTTTCAGTTTGTTTGAGTCTCACCAGCTTTGCAGAAATCTGCTCTTAAAGTGTGTGAATGTGCTTTTATTTCCTCTTATTTTTCGTCCGTGTCTTACATCACGATCTTGGTGTTGAGCCGCAGCTGACAACTGATGCTTGTGTGTGTGTGTGTGTGTGTGTGTGTGTGTGTGTGTGTGTGTGTGTGGTGGGTGTGCGTGTGTGTGTGTGTGTGTGGCTGTCTATTCTCTGTCCATCAGTTTGTCAGCTCTGGCACTTGGCGGTGAGCTTGGAGGGCGACTTCGTTGTATGCATGGCTGCGTGTCTGTCTGCCTGTCTATCTGTCTGCCTGTCTGTCTGCCTGTCTGTCTGTCTGTGTCACCTCTGGGTCTTGGTGGTGAGCTGGCACGGGTGGCCGATGTCCCTCTGAGTCGGCGACGAGCCGGGGTTGAAGTATTCCTCGGCCGTCAGCGCGGACGGGTTGGTCACCGCGGGACTCGACATCTGGGTCACCAGGGCCTGCAGACAGCCGTTAATGAGGTGATGGATAAATCCTGATGTGACCACATGTTGCCATTTTAAAGCTCATAAAGCTTTTAGTGAGCCATGAGAAAAAGGACCATGTCTGCGGGGGTCTGAGGGATTTTTCATCAATGCCAGTGACTCAAGGAGCGGTTTAAAAAGTGCAAAGGCTTCAGGCTTTTTTTCAAAAATGACGTTTTTTTTCTCTTTCTTCTGTTGTCTGTTATGGAACTAAAAACTCGCCACCCACTGGATTTTCAAGGCTTTCCTCTTACCCACTGACATTTTCAACAGCTCAGTGAGAGGAAAAGCTTGAGAAATGACAAAGCATTTTTCTTATTTTGGCATTTTACGGCATTACAGTTGACGCGTCTGTTGTCTCACCGCTCTAATTAATTAGCATACTGTCAACTGGTAAGAATAACTTTGGTAAAAAAAACCTGTAAAAGGTAGGCTGTTGCTGTTTTTTTGGAGGAAAATTCAAGCTGCCAAAGACTCATTAACAGAAAGAAAATGTTTTAACACGTTGATGAATTCTCTCCACATGCAGCCAATTCATCACAATCGAATTAGATTTTGACAGGAATGAAACGAAACAATGTCACGGCTGTACAGCTGCACAAATCGTCTGCAGGAACACGTCAAACTAAGAAAAAAAAAAGGGGTATGTGTGTGTCTCAGTGTTGCGCAGCGAGAATATGGAGGCATAAAAAGTTGAAAAAGATCAGAGGCGGCACTGAGGGGGGAACAAGTGAAAAGACAGAATAGAGAAAGAGGGAGGCATGAGTCATCGATGCTCTCCTGCAGGAACAAATTAAAAAAACATAATCAATATTTGAGAGCAGTTTGGAAACTGTGAGATGCCGTGACTGACACGGTGGACACTCACCGTCCATCCAAAGACGGGAGGAGATGATTTCATACGAGTGATCACGAGCACGTACTGTTGCCAAACGGCTTCTCACAAATACACGTCGAGTCCAATCATGACATCAGCACGAGAACCGGCTGTTTCCAGTTCAGCAACTATGTCTCTTAACTTGTTAGATCAGATGAAAATTATTTTATTGCATGATATTTTCTTAATCTCTATGTCATGGAGCTCACTTTTTCCATTCCTAATGTTTAATTTCCTTGCACACATTCCTCTTGTTCAACTGATCAACATGTTTAAAAGTCTTTGATATATGTTATGTCTGCAAAAATGCATGTTTTTCAAGTATTTTGTTCTGCTTGATCACACAGATTTTCTGTAGGTCGAATTTATTCCTTACCTGCCTGACCCTTTAAGAAGGCGTGTATTTTCCCCTTTAAAATGTTTTTATTTTCTGCTGTAACATTCATCGTTTCTACAGAAGGGAATGTTTATTTTTGGCGACAAAACTGAGGATCAAATCAAATGTACAACTTAATTTCATTGATCTCTCTAAGTGAGAGGAAATTGATGTCATCTGGAGCAGATTAGCACTTATTCCAGAGACCTTCCCTGATTGGGCCAAAGACAGGAAGTGACAGGCCATAAATGGTCAGGAAACAGAAAGCCTGTTCGACTCTCATGAAAATATTTGGTCTTATGTTGTGGTGAAGCATGTGTTTAATAAAAAAAGAATGTTTTTTTGTTTTTCCTTCATGTAGGCGACACTGAAAAAACTCCCCAGAATAAATTTCCCACTCACCCCGTTGTTTGGCCCCATGTGTTGCTCAGCGATCCCCAGGAAGTTCTGCAGTGGAGTTTTCCCACCTGCACAGCAGAGACACACAGCAGTGATGAGCTACACAATCACAAACGAAACAAACTGTACTGTTAGAGTTTTTTTTATATATAAACTCTCCGGTTTAAGCACACCACAGAGCGGCCGAAGCTGACTCAAGTCGGTGCTTGTTTGCTGAGAGATGAGGACGCACGGGCTCATCCATCTTCACTGCAAACGTCCGCGGCGTCGTTTTGTTCTGCTGTGTTTTGCTCGGGATAACTTATTGCATGACATCAGGCTTTTTTTGTGGAGGATTTATGATCCGCCGAGAGCCAGAAGGAGGTGAACACAAGCATACTATACTGAGATAAAGTTTGTTTTAAGGATCATTAGAGCAGAGTTTCTCCTAAAAGTCCTTAAATGTAAGTGGATCTCCAGGTTTGAAGCCAGCAGCAACATGAACATAATATAAAACGGAAAATGGCGACTCTTTGAGTCACTGTTAAAGATTTTTAAAGGTGTTTAGTTGGTATTTCTGTAATCTCTCTAAGGCTGAAATCCTATGACAGCCCAGTTCACCCGACTTATTATTATATGGGCTACTAAATCCATTGTGTGTGAAGTAAAAAAGTCACCCCCTGTTGGTTCTCGATACACATCATCACCCTGCCTTCTTCAAACCAGCGACCGGAGCACAAACACAACAACCTCTCCTGTGAAATAACCAAAAACCTGTTCTAACTTTAGCAGACAATACTGCGCTCATGCAGGACGCCATCCCTCACAGCAGAAAAGCTGATTAAGAAAATACGATTTCAGGGTCTTTAGAGCGAATGGAAAGAAAAAAATCCAACAGCTGCTGCCCCGTCAGATAATGAGCAGCGAAGAAAACCTGAGCATCTTCTCGGTGTGAGGCTTCTTCAGGAGCTGTGCTGTGGTCATCCTCATCAACCAGAGCCTGAACAACTGCTGAAATCAATGCAAAAGTCCATCAATTAGGGTTAATGTCAGCGCTGCTTGATGTGGTTTGTAAGACAAGTGTCCACATTTTGACCTTCAGCCAGAAAGACTCTCAGCCGACTCCAGATACAGAGTGTGTGTGTCTTACTTAAAGTTTTTTTTTTAACAGTGTTGGCAAAATTATGAAAAAGG